>JAITYT010000616.1:326933-348380 GCA_025433975.1 Liostenogaster flavolineata | reverse complement strand
ATATATATATATATATTATTTGAATTATTTTTAATTTCGGGAAGTATTTATTAATCAACGAAACGAAAAATATAACGTAAATAGGATTATTTCAACTACTTTGTAATACAATACTCTATATTATAATATTTAATGGTCATACATATTTCGTATACATGTTCTTTTTGCTAAACAAATTTGTATGGCTGGGATTTCTAAACCATCTGGTAACAATTAACACGTAAAAATGAATATAAAATCCAAAATGGAGAAGTCGCCATTGTTACATTAGTGTATTAAAAAATTGTTTACTTTCAACCACGTATTTTGTGGCAATTTCTGCGACATATATACTATGGGCAGTAACCGATTTTTCGGGTTATTAATACGTTTCAAGTAGATGTGTTTTCCAGCTCTTTTACACAATAATTTATGAATCTATCTCTTTAGGGCAACAAACGAAATACGTATTATATATTATAGAGCTGTTATTGTCACGACGATACATATACTTTATATATTAGTTTTTTGAATTTATTTTGATTTAAAGCTCTTTTAATTCAATACCTTTACCATGAGTTTTAGGGCTTGATGAGGCGGAGCAGGTCTTATATTTTCTGGAAGTTCTGTATAAGGAATTTCTGCCTCAACCTTAAAATCATGTTTTAAGCAAACTTTTTGCGAACAAATGCCTGTCGCGTCGGCTTTAAATACCTACAAAAAAAAAATTATTCTAACGATGCATTCGTTAATCGTATTGCGTTACATGCTAAGATACCTTTTAGCAAATAAATTGTAATTACACCTTGGTAAACGAAAATCATCCCATGCACATTAATCGAAGTGCATGCTGAAACAAAAGAAATACGAACTTAATGCGACACCACCACATTTAACGATACATCGTGCTTTGTATCGAATGTATACAAAATATTGTAAATCTTATACAGTCACGGGTAAATTATTTTTTTTAATAAAAAATCATAATTTTAGAAAAATAAAAATAATGTACGTAAAAAATAATACGGATTCTGTATTCGTACGATTGTTAATACATCCAAACTTACCTTAAAACCTGCATTTTTTCCAGTTTCTATGCTATCTGCCATTAAAATGTTAGCCAAACCCTTTCCCCGAAATGCTTCGTCTATGCTTAAAATTCGACACTCGAACAATTCTTCTACATCGTATTTTGAAAACAAATCGATCTTTTCATTAATTCTGTTGAGAAGTCCAAAGATAATTTTAAATTGTTCGTCGTTCATCTCATTTAGTCGATGTGTTGCTTCTTCTCGTTCTCTTTTTTTAAGGACGCCATTTAAAGCCATACCTGCTATCTGATATAAAATAATGTTAACGATATCTAATTGTTGGACAGTTTTTAAAGATAAATTCAATAACGAGAGGATTATTGTAGTAATCGTAAAAGTAGACGACAAAACTTTGTGTCATTTCTATATAAAATGTTGCATTATATCGACAAATACGAACGAATTGAATTTTTTCAACAAAGTTAACTTACTGTTCCATTTTCGGTTACCAGCATCTTAGAATATCCTTGTTTCAAAGTTAGTAGACAATGTCTCTCAAGTTCGTAGTGGGAGCCTCCTTTCTCACAAAGGCCAATTGCATTGTTCAACGGTTCATCCGCAAAGAAATTCCATTTTAAATGATGAATCGCTTCGTCAAAGCGATGTTCTGGAATTTGAACGATTGTCAAATTATCAGACGACATCTTAGGGCTGAACATAGGACAAATTTTCCGCGCACTGGGTGCAATTTCCACATGCGCATCTCTGACAAAACAGGGTTGCCTTATGTAGGGTAAGTTCCATATATTGATTGACCCAATTCAAAAAATTTGTTAATTACAATTATGTTATGGTTATATATTTCTAGAATCATATTTTCGAAGAGAAAATCGAGGAGGATAATGGTATCACGTCGAATCGTTGAAAACGAATAATACACGTTTATCTTGTGATTTTTAATTAGATAATTTATTTCTAAACTATGCATATACTCTTCGATTATTCGTAATTCAAGGGAAAACGTTAAACTATATTCGTTAAATTTTTTTGCAAGTAAAGGCACGCTTTTACGTAAGGCATGAATTTTACAAATTGTATTTTACGCATGATTACGCGTTTGCGTGAAAATATCATAATACTGGTCTACTATAAATTTTAATATAAAAAATATATTAACGAACGATCCAAATCTTATAATTCCAGAATTGAATATTATCATAAAAGTAAAGAAGAGCAATAAATGAAAAATGCAGGTTGATTGTAAAGATTTCAGTTGTATAATGTAATACATAGACATGTATGTACATGTATATTTTTATTAGTCATACATTGGGATTGAAATACTTATTCATAAAACTTTATATTACTTGTATTTATACTTCTTTCTAATTAATTCCTACTTATTCTTAACTCTTTAAAATAATTATAACATTAACAATAACAACAATAATAATAATAATAATAATAATAATAATATTCTGAATACTTTGAGAGAATAGGGATACTGATATAATAATACATGTCCAGGAAATTTTTGTATCGCTTCTTAGCAATATAATTGTAGATTCTGTACAAGGTGTTATTTAAGATTATAATTAAAAAAATATTGGCAATGTTCACATTACGTTTAGTACAGACTTATATGAATATATCGTAAATATTCACACGAGTCTATGAACAAAAGAATTATGCAATTGGAAATTTTCTTGTTAAAGATATAAAGGTTGAAGTTAGATTTTCTAAAATAAAAGGTAAAAGTAGTTTTAAACTATGGGAATTACCAAAATAGAGCGAAATATTGTCGTTCCTCGATGGTTAATTCGAAACTTTTCTGTTAGATATTTCCATTTATGTGAACAACGTATATTCTTATACCTAAGCATGTACAAGCAAGCTATATACAATATTTAGAATAGCAGGTCTTCGTCACCTTCATCGAGCATGTTCGCAGCTTCCAACTCTTTCCCAGCAGCTTTCATTTCCGCTCTTATTTCATCCATCTAAACGAAGAATCGATAGGGAATAAGTAACTATATTACAAATATATGTCAATTTATATTTTACGTCATATTTATAGGGTTTTTGTACCTTTGCCTTAGCTATTTTCTTTTTATCTTGAATTTTCTTCAAGCGATAAAATTCTTCTCTTTCTAGTTCATCGAGTTCAGAAATAATGTATGCGAGAGTTCTCTCTATTCTTGGAATGATAACGTGTTCGATAGCATTGACACGGCGATTCGTAATTTTAATGACTTCGTCTAGCGTTACGAAACTCGTTTGCAACGATGCCAATTCTACCAATAATTTCACTGCTTTCTGATAATTTTTTTTCAATTTTGCTAGTTGTTGTCCACCCCTGGCTAATCCAGCTAATTCGTACGTATCGCTACCATCTTGATAAGATTCAAACACCGGTAAATTAACTCCAGCAACGTTGTCCTTTTTCGAGCGAATTTTAATCTGAGCTTTGGTTACATTTTGTAGAACTACTTGATTAAAATCACCCGTTGCAAATTTTGCTTCGGCTAACGAAAAAGCAGCTTCTTTCATAACTTCTCCCATAAGAGTTTTTGTCTGTCAACGTAAATAAAATAAATAATTATTTTATCGTGGTAAGTGTCAATATAAAAACGTATGCACATATATAAATTTATTTCACCTCGATAATTTTTCCCAAAATCATTCTGAAACGCATTTGTAATGCGTCTGCCTTCTTCTTGAGTAAGCCATGACCTTTCTGTGCACCTTGTAAACGCGATTTCATCAACATTTGTGCACTGAAATGCACATTTTACAAATTATAAGAAAAATAACATATATTTTCTAGCATGTCGTTGATCCATAAAAGAAAGTATTTAGTGACATTCATAAATTTTGACAATCCGATCAGAGTTAAAAATATAAGAATACTATAAAATCGATACTATAATCGATTGTTTTATTTCATAATTACAAGAAAGCAAGGTTTTCAATATCTTAATACTTTGAAACAGGGATACACCCACTTGGAGTGTGACATGAAATTCGTATAACAGCAAAAGAAGACGTTATAATATAATGTATAAATGGTTACGTACGATAAATAAGTTTATTACGATCGAAGTAACATTCTATATATTTTATACTTACCCCCGAGAGGGGAAAATTGGAAGTTTGTCTTTTCCAGACATATTTACGATTGATACCAGGCAGACAGGAACAGAAATGATCAGCTGACTTGAGAAGGCGGAAACGTTTATATAGGTATACAATAGGTACGTACAGACGCGGGGCAAATTTAAATTTCGTAAATCTTTTTGCCTGCGTACGACTAAATTTGTAAGCCGATAAAGAGCGTTCGACGTTCGAGTGAAAAATTGATGTACTGTATTAAATATGAATTCTGAATGTAAAGAGAATTATTTAAACGCCGTCGAAAGACTAATACCTCAACGTCTTAAAAAAAAAAAAAACCATAACCTCAAAATTACAACGTAACGTAACTCCGCAAGAACGATAAAATGAATTTAAAAGGAAGATAATTATGTTTTTTATAGGATCGTCTCATGACTGTCTCAAGCTGCTGAAAAGAAACATCATTTGAACAGCACTGCTATCGAAAACAGGTGCGTTACGCGCTTTCGGAATGATTTCTATGAGTTTGGTGACGTAAGACGTCGTCGTCTCGAATATTTACCAAGTGCCATATATACCCGTGTAGTGGCATATAACAACGTAAAACGTTCAATGATTGACTTAAACTAAGTAACACAAATATTTTGCATTTTTATACCACGAAATATCGATTCTACGTAAATCAAGCACGGTTAACAAATGGAGAAAACGATAAAGACCCTAAATTCCCTAGGAACGTAACCTCTCGGTCGAGTACGTGCGAGAGCGCCACTTTTTCTTTACTTTCCAGTACGCGTCGATCACGCGAGCGCTCGTAGACGTAATATATTTACGACAACGACGCGACACCATAATAATTTCCTTATTTCGATCACGACTTTCGAACGTACGACGTCACGTCGAGGAAAGAGCGCGGCGTAGAAAACGCATCGAATCGCGCATCGATGTCGTCTTTGTCGGTTACTAGAATTCGTCTACGACTTCTCCGTCTAACGACCGACTCACTCAGGAAGATTCGAATCCTGACGTCGTCTCTTTCCATAAAAAATTCCGAACGTCGTGCATCGACGTCGGTATCTCCTTAGGTTCCTCTCTCCGAAGGAGAAAGGGCGACGCGTTCGCCCGAATACGCACGAAGTGGAAGTCACTAGTTGTCGGTCTCGGAGGCATCCTCGGTACGACGTGTCATGATGCTCGTGCGTATTCCGTGACAGTTCCGTGACGGGCACCGATAGACAAAGACGCGTGCCTCGTGCCTCTCCGATTTGTTATTCGTTAGTTTTCGTCGCGGCTGTGTGACGCAAGGGTGATAACCTTATTCTCGGAGCGAAGGTGGAATAATCTTACGGTTAAACGTTTCGTTAAGCGGTTGGTTAAGGGCTGGTGAGTAACGCTATTAACGCTTTTCTCTCACTCCCTCTCTTTCTCTCTCTTTCTTTCTGTTTCTTTCTTCTTAGCTTCGTCCGTCTCGCTTCTATCTACTTTAGTCGGTAAATTTGCATTTAAGCGTCGACGGATGCGTTGTTAACAGCGCGACAGCCGATGGATATGCGGATGTACACGCATAGCTCCAAAATTCGCGGTAATATCGCGAACGTTTCTTCCCCATTTAGTTTTCGTGCATCTCGATTTTCGTTACTTTGAATCGTCCTTTCTGTTGCGTATATACCGTTACGTGTGAGATTAGGTGATCGTTCAATTTGATGGTACTATTTCTACCAAGAGTGATTTCGTTCTTTCCCAACAGTTTTTCTTAAAAACAACCTAAAAAAAACATAAAAACAACGTTTTTTCATAAGAAAAAAAAACGAAATTACTTTTCGAACAATCTAATAGGATGCTAGTCGATCTTTATTTTTCGATCTTGGTTTATCTCAGGATTTCGAGAAGACGAGGATATCGTTTCTGGGTTTTTTCCAAGAAAATATCGTTGTGCCTAAAACGCCGAGAATAAGAGAGTTCGATGATATCACACGAGTGCGAAAGCATGACAGCTTAATATAAAGTCAATTCTTACGAAAGAACGTAATTCTACGTTTTAACGTAATTCTTACGTTCGAATTGTGAAACATCGAGGAAGGAGACCGAAAAAAGTATTTAGAAACTGAATCGTAAAAGAGGAGTCGTTTTATTTGATTTTACCACTATAGTAACGCGAAACGGCATTGCATTGAGTTATCGTCAGATGTTTTTGTATTTATTTACTGTTTTTGATTTAGCATTGCCGTTTCGGTCTTTTATCAAAGAATTCATCGATTCGCCCAATTATTCTTGATCTTATGAATATCTTTTGTTAAAAGGAATACCTTCGGTCATGTTGACGCATTGCTTATTGACGAATCGTTTCTCCGTAATGTATACAGTAAGCGAAGTGGAGTTACACATAGAGTGATCGGGACATCATAATTAAATTTATTAGTATCCATGACTGTGACATTTAGAAGTTGTATATCATCGTTCGTAAAAAAATACACGTGTACACATACACGTGGTTCCGTGTACATCGCAAGCGTAAGTTTAGTACGCTGAAAAATTTCTTCGTGATACGATTGTATCAAACACTTTCAATATTTTTATCATTCTTTTTTCATATCCTTCCCTACTTTCAGTACAACTTCACAGTTAATCAAACTCGATAAAGTTTATTTCAAGAATAATATTAGCATTGTATAAAATGCAGCATTTTTTAAAATATTTGATAATGAACATACTCCCATCAATTAGTGTCGAAAAAAGTAACTTCTAATTTTTATACGATGAAATATTAAAAGGAATACTGTGTGAAGCGGTCGATTTAACACTTCGAACTTCAAGATGTCGAAAAATTCGCTAAATCGTTTAATCGATATATCGATCTTACGTGAGAAAATAAAATCGTTATTCTAAGATGAGCGACGAAAATTT
Organism: Liostenogaster flavolineata; assembly: GCA_025433975.1. NCBI lineage: Eukaryota > Metazoa > Arthropoda > Insecta > Hymenoptera > Vespidae > Liostenogaster > Liostenogaster flavolineata. Next base: position 341,352 of record JAITYT010000616.1, on the reverse strand, counting down.
TTCGAATGCTGGTGCGTCACGTAAATATGGGCTATGTAAACATGTTAAATAATTTTCTTCAATATTTTGAACGCGGTAAAATGTTACAGCGCGAAGAACGTGCAAAATCATACGAGGTGTTAATGTACTTAAACGTGCCTTTCGTACAAATGTAACTACATAGCTGACTCTGTTACTTAATATCCGTCCAACTTTCTATTCACATGCAAGTACGCCAGGTACGTACATTTATGTCTCCTCTTTAAACGTATACGTTAAAAGGATTCTGGTCTTAACAAATTATGTCTAAAGATTAATTACCTTTTTCACGATTTACAAATCGTTCGACTTTAATGTATACAAAATTCATACGTAAACGCAATGACGCAAACAGTGTGAAATATATGCGTATATATTATATGTGGTAACTGTATGCGATATTCAAATTTAGAATGACATAACGAATGTGTATTAAGAATTCATTGAAATTTGTCGGATCGACGAAAATGCATCTGTCATTGTCCAATCTTGTACGCGAATATATGACAAATATGTAAGATTCGAAAAATATTTGATTTCCATCCATATAAATATATAATCTTATTTATGTAACATATATTTTTCTATTAATATATACATGTTTGTTAACCACTTTGCAAATATACAAATTTAAACATTAAATTAGAAGTTTCTCAAAAATTGTCATAAATTTGTTGCATTTCGTAATAAGTACTTTTGTTTCTTATCGTTAAAAAAATATTGAACATCGTATTAGAACCACGTGTTACAAAATTACGTCGAAGCTATTCGAAACACTATGGTTTCTTTGTGATTGAAATATATAAATTACTATTTTAAAATGTTTATTTTATTTTGACATTAATACATAAGCATAAAATTGTTATATATTTATTACAGCGATATATAAATATAATAAGATGAAAAGTTAGTTTTTACACTTGAAATAAGTTTCTGTTTGATGAGAGATATAATAAAATAAACTTTATCGTGGTATTGCAATATATCATCAAGTTCCCATATAACGTTTAGGATTTGTTCAGAATTATATGTTTTTAAACGATCAAATTCATATTTATCTTCGATACAGTGAACGAACCATGTTTTTCCAAGATATTACGCGAGATCGAAGAATAAAATCGTTTGTTTCGTGAAACTTTAATCGGTTTGGAGACGATTAATTTTACACTCTAAGTAAAGTGTATGTTTGACCCATAAACACTTATAAATTCTAAAAGAGTTCCCTATGCTTTTATTTTTAGAAGAAAGATGGAGAAAAGTCCAGGATCTGCTGGCGGCAGTGCTCAGGCATCTGCACCTTTACCAACGGCGCCGCCTTCTTATGAGGAGGCCGTTGCTTATGCAGGAGGTATACCTAATCCTTCAATAAATACTCCACCATATCCTGTAGGAGCTACGCCTATGCCAATGCCAGCTGCGTGTATGTATGCTAATTTATGCGATCAATTAAACAAAATATGATATTGGGCAACCTTATCACCTTTGATTATTAACCTTTGTCGATTGATTCTAAAATTCCACTCACGATAAGAGAAACTTGATTGAATTGTATTAAATTGTTAATTATTTTATTACAAGCATTAATTTCGATATTGCACAAAGTAAAACTTATCATTTTATGATTTCTACGATTGAACCGTTAATTGCAGAATGGCGATGTATCGACATTGTCATATGTTTAAATAGTAACTTATTTAATATAATATAATATGTATTTTAATATATACATAAACATGTCGAATGATATAGTGTAAAAGTTTCGCGATCGATTTATGTCGCTGTTACTGATGAGAAATAAGCATCGCTGCTCTATTGGAATTGTTCGCTCGTTGATAGTCGATGGCAATTAACTCTTATCGAACACTTTTATATTTTTTTAAGTATAATACATCGACGCTTTTACGACTTTCGTGGTAACTTCGAATTGTTCGCCATTATGGAATTTCCTTTGTTTGCATTATTTCATTACGAGAGCAAAGATTAAGATAATGTATGTACGCGACTTTCTGATAATCGAGTTTCTGATAATGTGTGACGCAAATAAGTATATACGAATAAAATGAGATATTCTCAACTTTCTCATATTATCATTCTATTCGTAAAACATACGCGTTGCAGGAAGGACACTGAAAATGTTCTATGATATTTCAGATAATCAACCATCGAAACAGACGGCAATGCCAATGCCAATGCCATTACCGACAAACTATGTAGCGCCAAATGATCCCACGTCGCAATCATTTAATACCGAACAAAATATTGTACCACCGCCAGAAGTACGAATTATTCACCAACGCGTAACATATCATTTGGCTTCGCATGCTGTTAAAATGACCTGCCCAACATGTCAAGCTGATATTAAAACAAGTACGATATCGGATCATCAATCGACTGCTCACATTTGCTGTATCGTCCTATGTTTATTTGGGTAAGTATTTCGTATGATACTTCATATCTGCTACAAAGTTTGACAAAATATATACCTAATTATTGTATTTACATTCAATGTCATTTTAACGTCGCACTTAATGTTAGTATTTTTCTGAATATACAAACGGAATTATTAATATTTATGCGCGGATAGAGTTACATCATTTCGATCGTGATATGTACTATCAACGATGTATGTATACAATTTATGGGAATACACATCGTCGGTTTTTTACTATTGATTAAGTATTTATAAATTTGTCAATAAACAATAATTATTAATTAATCTACCCTACTATTTGTTTGAGCGCAATCCTTTTAAAGTATGTACGACGATATTTTCGTCATTTATTTTATGGTTTTCCCGTATATAACTTTTCAAAATTACATTAATTAATACATTGTTTTTCACTGAATTTATTGCTTTCCATTGTCATCTTCTTAATCCATTGCTATCGATTTCATTATATTTGTTATGCTCAGTTAGTACGATTGATGTTTTCTATTGATATACAGATGATTTGTCAAAATGATAAATGCAGAAATATTAACGAATGCTTCGAAAAATTATAAATCGCAATACGCGTTTTATTCGTGTACACGCTATTAATCATAATATTTCTATAAATATGGTTATATTGTTGATAAAATTTCAATTTCAGATGTTGCCTCTGCTCTTGTCTGCCGTATTGCATGCGTGCCTTCATGAGTGTTCATCACTTCTGTCCGAATTGTAAAAATTATATTGGTACATGGAAGGGTTGATTCTGTAATTGACAATATGCAGGTTACACACATTTTGCCCCAGCCTTCTATGTTATTATATAAAGAGTACTCGAGATCCTCTGCTTATCGCATATAAAAGTAACGAAGGAAATGAAGCAACAGGAAAAAACATAGGTTAAATTGTAAACGTTATATACAAGTTATACGCTTATTCTTTACGAAACATTCGAAAACAACCTATAAAGAATGATAGTCATTTAGTTTAGCCTCCATATGACTAGTTTAGTTAAAGAAACGTGAGTACGAATATGTTATAATGAATGAAGAATGAAAGCGATATGTTTGAAGTGTGAGGTAGGACGTTGTTCTCGTTTGATTGCTACTTAAAAATAAGATCCCGGTGATGTCTTCTTTTATCAGTTTCATTACGTCTTTACTGGATAGTTTCGTTATATTTTTTTAATGGATCAGCTAGTAAGGATATAAGAAATTTGATATCATTTTTAATATCGTTAACACATTGCGTATGGCGCTCTACTCGTCCGACGTGCTTCCAGAGGCCGCACATTTTTAAGCGTGCCAAAAAGAAATTAGTACAATCCAAATAAGCATTTATTCTAGAAATGTGAGCTATTTTCGTTAAGTTCATTTTTACTCGAACTGTCATTTAGTATACTCGATAAATCATGAAACGATAATTCATCTTGAATACTATTTTCTTTATTTCTATAAGACATTTTCCTACTTTTTGTAGACTAAATTAATTTAACTAATGTAAACTAATTTAAACTAATTTAAAAAATGTTTCTTCGCAAATTAGAATAATAAAATAGTAAAAATACTGTGTACAGTACGATACATAATCGAGCTCGAATCTTCTCAATGTAGACATAATAATGATCGATTCGTTTCCATTCTCATGACATTTTTATATGCATTTATTTTGCGATTTTTTGCCATACGTTATCACAAGACTTTATTACATTGGTAATGTAATAAACAAATCAAATTATTTTTTATTTTTTAAGTTATCGATACACACACGTATAATTAAAACGAAATATCTCATGCATTCGTGCGCAGTGTGTTAATTTGTTGATTTCACTTTCCATTTGCGCGATTCCTCTAAGCTGTATTTGCGATACAAAATAAAATAAGTTATATTTTCTTCTCGTTGTAGAAAACATTCCATTGCAAAGGTAAAGCACAAATGAATTTGTAATGAACCGTTTATAAGGCGTTCAGGTATTTTAAATTAATTATTATTTTTTCAACTATAATTTAATATGTTCATTCTATATTTATATTCTGTTAATATCATTAAATTAGTATCAGTATTCGATTTAATGATATGCGATAAGATATGCGATTTAGTATTATAATTTTATATAATTGAATATAATTTATGTAAGGTTGCAAATATTAACTATGATGATATTATAACAGTGCGATTAAGAACACTCACGAAAATTTCGTTATATTAAACGTGTGACTGGTCGCAATGATGTGAATGGTGGTCCCTGATTCTTGCAAGGAATAGGATCATATGTCTTTGATAGTTCCACTGTTCAATATATTCATATTTTATAAGATCTTGTTTTAGATTTTGTGTACATATTTGAATTATTTAAAATGTTCAAGTACTCTAATCTCTTGAATTTGAACGGAGATTTTACACGATAATAATAAATTGAAAGAAGAATTAATACGAGATATATTAGATGCCTTGTGGCTTTAGACTCTCTCAATCGTGAAAAGTACTGATATTTATAATATTTTGTTCGAATAATTTGACTTGATTAGACTCGGCGATATCGTTCATTTGGAATTTGATAAAAAATAAAATAAATTAAATAAGATCTCGTATCGATTTAAAATCCGAAAGACTTTCATAGATAAGTTCACGGAATGTATACTTTGCGGTGAAAGATATATTCAGCTAGGTTAGTGCGAGACTAGTGAGATCAATGAGAATATTCTTTTTATCTTTTATTATTAATATGGATGCGACTACATTGCCTATGGCGCATTACCTATGTGGTGCATGTTAGTTTTTTTATAAATGAATTTGTCAATAGAATCGAAATAACAGTGAGTTTGATGTCAATGACGTTACTTCTTTGATCTGTCTGATTATTGAGTAGAATTTTAAAACACAATGTTCGTACAATTACTTGAGAACTGCCAGTACATCGTTATGGTTTACAATTCTTGTCATAAAAAGGTGATTTTCGCGCAATGTTAGAGTTAATATTGATCTTTGATCTAGGCACTAACATACCGAGCTAGTTCGTATGGGTATGTGTATGTACGTGACCAATTTCATCAGTTTTTCAGACGTGGCCATTTATGCTGTTTGTACTATTTCGTCTTTTGTACATGTTTGACGTAATAAAGTATATATTCGGTTAAAAGATTGACAAACGATTCTTTGCGTTATGTGTCACGACTCAAAGTAATTCGAGGATCGACTTGAAAGAGTTTCTATAGAGTGTTTCCTATATAATGCTTTCTAGGAGATTTCCATGTCTCTTGATATGATTATGGTTTATTTCAATCTTTTAAGTATACAATGTTTCAAACAAAGTCGAGTACATACTTCCATTTGTAATGAAAAAGACGTTTATACTTTATCGAAAAATTACGTACACATACTACGTAATATATTTCTTGATTACTCTGCAAGGGGATTAATTGGAGCGTGAATGTGCCTTTGTATACACGGTAAACGAGAGATATACGCCCTTCTTTGAACGTACGTACGTTTTTTCTACGCTACTTGCAAACGATGGTAACAAAAGACCCTAATTATAGTCAATATCATCGAAGAACAAGTTTTTACGCAAAGATTATATTATAGTGGTAAATACAAATAAAAACCTTTCGTAGTATAATACGTAACGCTTAATTGTTATTTTCATAAGGCAAGGTGACGAACTGTCTCACTTCTACTTTAATTACATTTTTGATTTTTAGGCCATGCTGCGCAATACAAAAGTTGTAATATCATTTATAACATTTATAGGGGTATCTACACACTCTTTTATAACGCCGCTTCCTTAAGAAACATTATTTAACATTTAATTATATGCTACGCGTTACGTTTTTCAAGTATGAAAATTCAAAATCTATTAGGATTGATTGTTTTTGAGCATACTTTTTTTTCAATGCAAATAATTATTTTTCCGATAGCGAGTTGCGATAAGAATGACATTACCAGGATAGTTTCTGACTTTTCTATATGTTATATTTTAGTATCTAAGTAAATGTATTTTAAACGAGCAAGGATTCACTTTACTCATTTTTCCCCCGAAGGATGAAATAGCGCAAATTGAGAAACAGCGCAGAAATAGCATAGTTCTATTCTCAGCACCGAGTGATGGTAGCTGTTGGTAATTTCTTTTTTTCATTGTTTTTTTTTTTATATCAGGTTCTTCAATAAATCCTGTTCTGGAGGAAAAAGTTGCTGTTGAGCAACAGACGAATATTCCATGTCAATGGGTTTGGTGTCATCGTAAAGCGCTGGTGCTTCGCATAAAATAGCGAAAGTTCCCACAATGGAAGCGATCGTGAAGATCCAAAGAAATAGTCTGTCTAGCACCATAGCGACAAAACCCCAATCTTGATCTTCCTACAATGGCAATATAATATTCCTAACTGAATCGTTGTCATGGTGTTTCATAGTTGTAATGTTAATGATGTAGAGTTAATGATAAATTTTTTCGATCTAGCGTCGACTATGGCTGACGTTCGGCTTCTTAAGCCTTTCGTACGGATGCCCTCTACAATCGACGCTAAATCGATGCTAAATCTATGCTGACTTTTAGTCTTTTAGTACGTAACAATCGTTCGAAGTCTATTCCGTAGATTTTATAGCAACAGTTTATGTTTTCTGCATTTGACGTTCTTGTGTAATTGTAAAACGAAATATAATATTTTATAATGAAGAATAATAAATCTTTCTCCATAAACGGGCTTATGAATATTATTATAGAAAGCCGGCGGAGTCAATTTAAATTTTTAAAAGAATTCGAAAGAGATCTACGATTATTAAATCGATTTAACACGTATATTCGATTGGTTGAAAAATGGACAATCCTGCGTAGAAAAGCTAAAAGAGAAGACTTACAGCGTTAAATTCATCTTGTCGTTGTATGTGATGTTGAATAAACATTACATTGTGTAAAGCTTTTTCGAGTTCAAAAGGATACTTTTTTCTAGGTGTAACGTCGCTTAAAGATTCGTCCAAACCGGACATAACTGTTGACAGTCCATTGTAACCACCTAAGCCACCAACCAAGAATCTGTTATGCGCGCTTGTTGTGTGCAAGCCATTGCAACCTGTAACAGAATATGTTTACCGAAGACGGCATTTAATTTCAATTACTATACATTTAAAAAGTAGTATAATGCCTTGATAGACGTTTACGTAATATACAAACGAATAAATATAGCTTACGACGAACAAAAATGGTCATTTCTACGTATTTCGTAGATGTTTACGGGCTATCCTAGGGAAATTATCGTAGATCGCGTACCTCCGATACGCCGATGGCGAATTGAATCCGGAGAAGAGACAATGGACGAAGATTGCGCGACAGCGGCAGCGATTGCTGCATCGAATTTGCTCTTCTTTCCACTTCTTCCGCGGCCGTGTATCTTATGCGCAGCAAGATCGTTTAGAAGATCATCCGGTACTCTCATTAGTAATAGCTTAGGTAATCTTCTGATGAAGATTTTTCTGATCCAAGGTGACATTTTGTGGGTACTTGGTTTACGATAGTGTACGTTTAGTATACCGATTGTTATGACTACCGATAACGCCACGAGAATCATCGTAAATAATAAGTATTTGCCTAACAATGGTAACGCTAACGAAGTCGATGGTATGATTTCTGATATTAACAGAAAAAACATCGTCTGAGATAATAGAATGTTAATGCACAGTGCGATTTTCTCACCCGAATCAGCGGGCAGATAAAAAGCTAACACCGATAGGTAAGAGATGCTCACGCACGGTACGATGAGATTCACTGTGTAAAATAGAGTTTTTCGACGAAGAGTAATATTGAAAAAGATGTCGGGATATGGCTCGACGCAACAAGGATAATACTTTTTATGGCGTTCAGCAGGGACACCCAATATATCCCATTCAACGCTAGGATAATATTCGCGTAGGTCGATGCCTACCTCGACCTGGTTGTCTTCCATATTTTGATTGATGTGTTTCAAGTCGATCTAAACGTAGTCACAGTTCAGGAATATTAAAGATCACAAACGAGCAATTATATTCCGGATGAATCGTGAAACGTTTCATGACTACCCTTCTTACCTGAAAACCATCATAGGTCCACGATCCGAACTTCATGAAGCACGTCTGTTGATCGAATGGAAAATATCTAACGTCTATTTCGCAGGAAGATTTGAAAATTGCCGGTGGCGTCCAGAGGACTTTCCCACTGTAATGAAGAATGGCTTTCGTCATCGTGGTCACTCCGTACTCTCCGTCGGCACTAAAAATTAACGCGCGGTTATCTAAAGATGTTGCATTTGGGAATGTGGCACTTAAAAAAGCCTATTTACTTGTTATAAAGGACGATGTCCGGCAGCCATATATGTTCACTGGGTACATACAGTTCTGTAACACCTCCGTATTCCGAAGGATCCCATTGGAACTTGTGATCTTGCCATTCCTGAAATTAATGATATAGCGTTAGATCAATATCGACTTGTCTTTATCTATTCTTTATTCTATTTTTAAACTAAACGATTGAAAACTTACGTGTTCCAGCCATACGTTGGTCGTTAAAATTTGGTCCTTTAAATTCTATAATAATCGGTAAAGATTATTTGATTATAGTTTTATATGTTAAGTATGATTCAATGCATAATGAGACGTGTTTATGAAGAAAAGCGACAGTATTCATCTTTACGTACGAGGTCTATCAGCTGCGAGAGTCGAAGGCCCAGCTTAACGACAACGGTATCGGTATTGTTGGAAACGGGTCGAATCAGTCGATTGTAATTGGACAGCAGATCATCGTAAAGACGTTTAGCGTCAGGATTGCCATGGCAAATCCTCGCCGAGAGAAGTAGGATAATTAATCTAGCTATCATTTTATGCTGCTAATGTACAACTAGTTACGTCCCATCTTAATGTACAATTAGTTACGTCCCGTAAATACCCTGCATAACATTTCAATGTTTGAGTACGTTTATTTTTCATATCTTACATCGTGTTCAATGTAAACGAGATCTATCGGTAATAAAGTAATCGATTTAGATTATTCTATTTAAAAAGATTATTTTTTTTTTGTAATTAATTATATTGCAAATAAAAATACGATTTAATTCAAGCGATACCTGCGACCATAGTTTTATCAACTTTTACGTGCCGTTCGACTAAACCTGTTGCACTGACTAAAGTCAATCAATAATTATCTTTTACAAGAAGGCATTTTATGCAAAATTAAGGAATTTTCATGCCTTAGATCGAGTACTATTTATCTCCTTCGATAAAAACGAATACGAATCTCCGTCGTCGATTGAGACGCGAACAGTCGAACTATTTATTTTCGACTTTATTTCTTCGATGTACGAAGAAATTTCCATCGAGGAATTTCCAGTTCCGTAAATCGAATATCTTGAATTACGAAAAAGGTATTTTATACAGATCTCGATCTTCCAAACTTAATCAAATAATATGATCAACAAATACAATTTTTCTCTATACTATAACGTCGAATACTATGGTAAACGTAGAGACTCTCACTTATTTTGAAATTCCTCTTCATCGATATTTCATCGACAAAAACGACGTAACTGTCTTTTAACGTCACATTGTCAAATTTGATAACTGTCCTTTTCGATTGATACGGATTACGCAAGGTCTCGGCGTTCGTTCATTAGTGATCGTACGAACGTATTTTTACGTTTAAATTCGAACGCAGGTAACATTCACGTTGTAATGGATTTACATAGTTGGCGGTCCGGCATCCAAGTATTCTCAAACTCGACGTTTATTCGACCGATTTAATCTGTTGCACCTCGACGCATCGTCATGATATTTAACGTGATCTCGGCATCGATCTCTCTATCGATCGAAAATTGAGGAAGGCTCCGCCGTGGTTGGCATTACTCACGCGTATCGTTTCCTTCGCGAAATGCCGGAAGAGCGTAGAACAGAAATGGCATTGTGTACAGCCAATGGACCACTGGATGATGGTACACGCATCTCGGATTCGCAGGATCAATACACCATTGCGCATGCACCGGCATGCTCGGCCGTACCTGCGCCATGTGAATGAACTTTCAGGGCGCAGGCTCGCGCCAAGATCAGCGCATCACGCTACGGAACAAAGATGCTACCGCTCGCCGATCTTGCACCCTCTTCGTCCTATTCTCCTTTCTTTTTCTCCCCGCTTCGTACTTATCTTATCGCGAACCTTCTACGCCCCTTCTCCAAACGCTTTTACTTGCGTATTTGTATCGAGTGACGGGTATTTACCGATGGCGACGTCTTGCCGATTTTCTCTAGCGTGCGATTTTTACGTCTCTTGCGATCTCTGTCTCTCTCTTTCTCTATTTATCTTGCGTTTCTCCGTTTGCTAAATTTATTTCTTCTACTATACTACTAAACTGTAACTCCTACGTTTGATATTTCGTTGTTGAAACTTCGATCGATCGTTATGTGCCGTGGAAGGTCTCTTTCGAGAGGCTGCAGCGTGTAAACGGATTTCAACGAACTCAGGGCGGCGATATCGGTCGGATTCGTTGCTACGAGGTTTACGATGACGGATAAAGAGACATCGGTTAATTTGGATCGTTACCAGCTGGCACGAAACGTATCGCGATCGCGACGGCGATGACGGTCGGTCGCGTCGACTGGATCATCCTCGTCGCTGACTCGCGTAACGTCAGCTTTAAAGAAAATTGTTGCGCCACCACCGTGACGACTGGAACTGGTCTCCCATCCTAGCAATGCGCGTGCACGCAACTTGCCAGTAAGCGGGATTATTTTTTTCGGGTTTCTTCGTCGTGCGAAGCACTACGAGGATGCCTTCATAACGACTATCGTGTATCAGCGACGACGGTAACTGCCCCCTTTTACTCGTTTTGGATGTGTAGTACGCCGACGGGTTGAGACGCGTGCGTGTTACGTGCGCTTGTTTTTTTTTAAAGCACTCGTGGAATTCGCCGCATCCCCTCAACCTATTCTAATTTACGATAATGCACGATTATCACTGTGCGAGACGTATAAGATGGGTAAAAGGATGACAAGATTAAAAATGAAGCGACGTTCTTCGGTAAAGTTGCAGACACTAGAGACGTTTTTTTAAACGCGAAGTTCGCGGCATTTAACGGAAATTGACGAATTGTAATTTTTTTTTAATTTGTACGTTCGTTCGTATGATTGCTTGAAATACATTTATTTTCGATATTTTCGATAGAAGTGAAGACATTGATCTTGCAATCCAGATCTTCGTTTTATCATCGAATTAAATCGACCGATTAATTAACAAATTTGGTTAGAATAATTACCAACAATAAATATTTTATTCGCGATAAAATTAAAGATCGTTTAATGATTTTTTTAGAAACTGAATCCAGCACGTACTTACAGAAAATCCTCGAGAACCTATGAATGAGAAAAAGTAATTGTACGCATTTCCGAAATTATTTCGAAGTAATAATTTACCACGTAGTATCGTGGATACGAGTAAATGTACGTGTATGGGTGTGCAAGTGTATGCGAATACGTAATACGCGTCGAAACCTATAGAGGAGACTCGTCTATCGTTCGCATCGTGTTTTTGTTTTGGAAGAACGACGCTCGGTGCTCGACAACTACGAAGCTTTTTTATGTTGTTATTATGTTCGAGCCTAGAGGTAATATATTGTAATAGAACAACAAATGCCGTCAGTTCTTCATCGTTCGTAGAAGCGAGAGGGTCCGCGGATTAAAACTCGTAATTACGTCGTGCGCCTCGCGCTGTGAACGAAGTAAATCGTTTTATCATTATCTTTTGCGAAGTCTGAGTGTTCGTGACTGAGAAAGCGTCACCAACTACTGGTGAAAACACGTGAGTCGTCATTTTCTCACAATACTTATATTTCGAACAAAAATATCGAAAGACTGTTTTGTATTATTCTCATTCGTACTTCCGACTGTTAGTTTTATTTGGACTGCAACCTGCTACCTGCCAATCACTCCTCGCCTTTCTCGTCTCTTCCGGACAGTTATGAAAACGGTTGACAAAACATAACTGTTCCATCAGGCGGCGTGCACCACCGGTGGATCACACTTGAATATTCGATCAGATGCCGAGCACCATAAAAAATGTAGTTCGTTTGGAAACTAGAAAAAATTGCTATATATTATAGTTAAAAATGTAAATAATGAGAATTTAACACATATAAATCGAAAAACGTAAGATTTATTTTATTTTACCTCAACGTTATAAACATAACATAATTGTTTATTTATTTCGATGTAATTCTTTAAAGCATTTTAAACAGAGTGTTAGCTGGCTCTTACAACGATTACAATACGTCGTTACTTTTTCAGTTTTTTTCGCAGCATACCGTCTACCTTTTCTTTTATATAAACATTTGTAACATTCTTTACATCTTTGTTTCGTTTTTCTCGCAGTCCCTTTGTACGAATGAAGAAAATGTGAATCTTTTTTGGACTCGTCGACGTGTTCACCTTTTCTTGTATTATTGATCAAAAGATGATCGATAATTTATTCTCTAAATTTTAAAATATTAGTACGTTTATTACCCTTTGCACACAAGTTACACAACTTTCAAAGTAAGCGCATGCATTTTGTTATCGGACGAACAGTTGCACACACAGTATCTGAATAAACGATAGTACCTCGTCGCCAGATGAAGCGAAGGATGAATTCGCGCGCCGTCTCAGAGCGAAAAACATGAATATCGGCGCCAGCGAGAACGTGCTAAATTGCTCCAGTCTCGGTAGATTTTACACGTCATCGTCGTTACTTTGCGTATTGCGAATATATATTCTACGAAATACCGAGGGTCGCTTTCATCGATTATGCAAAGAAAATTACAAGAAATTACGTTAATTATTACGATATACATCGATTGGACTTTAAGGTGGCTCAAGAAATCGCAGAAATTCCAACGAATTCAACCAGAAAAGTTATTCCACGATCTTCGAAAGGGTTACGGAATCGAGTACTCGCGTCTATGCTTCCGGTAATTAAGTTCTCGTCGTTTCGTTCTAAGATATTTTTATGTAATAGGACAATAATAGGTCGATCCATTACGGTAGTTTATTTCCATCCACGAACTCCATTCTCTTGCGCCTCTATGTCTTCCACCTTCCTTCGTTCTACTCCGTTCTCTCGTAGCACGATGATAAACGCGACTGTTTTCCGGGTTTCCTCGGCGTGAAGCACTGCGAGGAGAAGGTGGCATTCGAGTGCAGCCTGCACCGAGAGAGGTAACTGCCCTCTCTTACTCGTAAAGGTGAGCATACGCGTACGTCGGTAGGGTGTTGTTGGGTGCCGCAAGATCGGCTCGGTTTTTCGAGAATCTTATGCTCCATAATTTTCAATCGTGAATACGATAATGCTACTAGAGTTCCAAAATAACTCGTGTAGTTCTTGCGAAGATCGATTATAAACGGTACAGTTGTCATACGCGTAACCTCTACTATGTTAATTACGTTTGTGTAAGACGACTTTAAGAAACAATATTTACTACGATTTGCTTTCGCTTTTACTCGTGTAACGTAAGATTCAAAAAATTGGGAAACTTTGTGGATAAGAAGCGAATCTACATTTATACGCGCGTCGAAACACATTCGTATATCGTAATAATCGCGATGGAAATAAAATTCTATCACGAACAATAGTGCTCGGTAAGGGAAACTATTTTTTATATCAACCTTTAACCTCCTGCCTGGACTGCGTTATCAATCGAAAGCTATTTTCGTAACCTTCGGAGACGAAGATTAAAAAACGCGAAATTGTAATAATAGCCGAAGACGAAGGATTTCTTCCGCGTGTATCGTGATACCATCTTTTCATTTTTATACGTCGCTGTTTTATCGTTGCGTTAATTTATTAGGATATTCTATGCTTCCATGGATAGCGAAAGCTGTTGACTGCGCACCACGTCGACTTACGCGTCTCTGGTTAAGAGTGTACGTGGTTGGTCGTATCTATGCAGCATCCGACAGGTGTAAAGAATATGCTTCGTATGACGGTAC
>JAITYT010000616.1:253086-268451 GCA_025433975.1 Liostenogaster flavolineata | reverse complement strand
TTTTTCGTAACGCCAATAATAAAATGCAACGCGTTTCACTGTCAGGGCTGCACTCGATTCTTCTCAACACGGCGCTTCGTATCGAACGACAGCGCCATTTCAACGTGCTGTCTTCTCTTTCCTTCTGTTCCTCGACTCTCTCTCTCTCTCTTTCTCCTCCTCAACCTCGTGTTTTTCCGCGTCCACGGCGATTCCACTCGCTCTATGCGTTTTCTTTTGCTTTTCTCTCGAATTTCGAGCGAACACGTACGAACGTCACCTTCCGGTAGAATCGTCGGAAATAATTTTAATTATCGTCTTTGTCCATCTTCGGCGATCGACTCTTTGTTTGTTTTCTTTTTTTTTTCTTTTCGAGGCAACGAACGAATATTTGTTACTTCTCTCTTGTGGGTTTTCGCTCGCCATCGCTGCTCGATGAAATCCGAATTTGATTCCATTGCGCGTTCGATCGATCGATCGAGAGAAGCAGACCGGATTCGATGCTCGATCGTTGCGCGTCGAAATCGGCTCGTTGTGGAAAATTGAATACGCCCTGCCCGGAGGAAGTGGCGCGTGCGCGTACAGGAAGCATCCTACGACCATTTATTTCTCTCGAGTCAAACGTGGCTTTCGTCTAAACCACCTTCATAAATCTGCCTCGTTTTTCTTTGCGCGCGAATATGGGTCACGGTTTTGCCCGACGTATCGCACGAGAAAAATTTTTTTCTTTTCTCCTCTCTCTCCCTCTCCCTCTCCCTCTCTTCTTTTTCGTTTATGACTTCACGCGCTTTTGAATTGTAAATTTTCAGAAGGGAACGACGTCGCGCGACTACAGCTCGTGCATTCTTTCTCCACGGAAAAAATTATATCTTCGCGTGTATCGTCGTCCGATTTTTCAACGCGTCGCTCGTCAAATGTAATTGTGGATCGTAGATAGATCAGAGAAAGAGAGAAAGAGAGAGAAAGGAGAGATTTGCCGAGCAAATATCATTCGAACGTCGCGGACAGTCGTTGCGAGATACGTTCGACTACTTTTCCTTTCTCCTACGCGATACGGCAGAGTTTTAACGTGGATCGTTCGATTTGAACGCGACGTTGATCGACTTTGTATCGACGTCCACGCGGCGCGGACTCTGCCGCGTTCGAATCGATACTCGAATTTAGATCGATCAGAGCGTTTGCCATTAACGTTGCCATGATTGTTAACGGACCGCTCGATCAAGTATTATCGCGATTAACCGCTCGCGCGGTATCAAGCTTCGGCGAAACTATCGATTTAAAACGATTTGATTTCCGATAATATCGCCGTCGGATATCAACGGTACCGCCTTTCCTATTGCCATTAACGCCACGTAAAACACGTCCGGGAGCTACGGCCGATTCGCCATCCCTCTCTGACGTCATTCTCTTAGAGGGAATTCCTACGATCCCCATCGTCGGATAGAAATATATTTCTTTCGAGATCCTCTCTTAAAGGATCCCTTGGAACGCGCCCAAGTATCGTATATCCTTAGGACGGGCGTAAAAATTCGAATATCAATTTATCGCGGCGCGTTACTCGCGTGGGCGTTTCGGGCGTCGCTCCTCGTACGAATGGAAATTTCTCCCTTCTACTTACTCGATTTTGCGCTTCGTCTTCCGTCCGATCGATTCCGCCTACGTCGACGTTCCGATTGAAACGTTGCGATTCGTAGCCTTCTCGATCTCAAACTCGATCGAAATTCGAAGAAGACGCGAAAGTCCCTCGCTCCCTCGAAAACGTACTTCGATCGACGTGCTCGTACTTGGGTAAAGATTCGAAAGTTTCCGGAATTTTTTTCGTAAAAAATTCGGTTCTTGAACGTTTCGTAACCTTCTTGGTTACGAAACCAAGAAGAAAGCGAAATCGTCGGATCAAGTACACGGTACTTGAGTTGCACGATTTCTGAGTTACATGGGAAAAAATGCGACGTTTCCTCAAGTCACACGGTATTTGAGTTACACGGTTCTTTTTACTAATTTAAAAAAAAAATAATAATAAGCATTTATCATACATTTATTAACATTAATTTTGCTCCTTGCTCTTGAAAAAATTGGAAAAGTATAAATTTGAATCATAAGGTCGTTGTTAAGTGCTCTTAGGAAAAATCATCAATCGCAATCTCTGCTTTTGTACTAAATCTGAGTTTCTACTTATACGATTTCAAGTTAATTGATCGTGTAATTCGCGGGACATCTGTAATGCGATTACTGACGTTCATTTTTGAAATTTGTCTCATCCGTAGGAAGGAAATGTCGATCGACGACGTTACGAGGAACGGAAAAGGATGGCGATCGTAAGGACTCGGGAGATGGCGTGTACGCGATTAACGCGACGATTGCGTCGGGGGCATTGGTAAAGGCCAACGGGCAAAAAGCAGAAAGCGTTGGAGCCGTGAAAAGGACGGTCGTGGACGTCGTGACAAGGAATAGCTGGTAGTACGAAAGCAGGGTATAATTAAGGTAGGGAAGTCCGTAAGAGGAAGCGAGAGAGAGAAGGAGGCGCTGGAAAGTAGCGACGATTCGCGTCTGATGCTCGACGGAATCACGGCAGTGACTTAAAATCCGCTATTCGGTGGCATCGTACGGATCGACGGGGAGGGGAGAGAGGGTGAAATGGTCGTGAAACGCAGCGACGAAGGAAAGAGAAGGAAAAAGGAGGATAAAGAAGGCTCGATTCGTTGTCGACGATACTGCTCAGCGCCTACGATATGTTCTATCGAGTCTCCGATACACGAGGCGGATATACACGAACGGAATGCCGGTTGCCTCGCTAATCAAGCTCAGTGTCTAAGGCTTAGTGCTAATATTGATGTTCGAGATTAGTCGAATGCTCGGAATCACGCCGTTTCTGCCGTGGTTTCCCTTTCTCTCTCTCTCTCTCTCTCTCTCTCTCTCTCTCTCTGTTTCACCTTACGTCGCTTCTTGTCGATCTCCGCGAACGGGTTACGGTTGGGCTCACCTTTCGCCGAGTTCGTTAGAGCGAATCTCGTTTCCATTCCCGTTGCACGATTCGAATTTCAAAGTTCGCGAGAGGTCGCGGAGCGTGCCTTTCCGTTCAACGACTGTGGAAGCCTCGTATAAATCAATAAGGATTTTCATCGAGGTAACAAACGTTATGTAAATCGTCGCCTTTTCGCCGACGGTAAGAAAATTGATATTTCCTACGAACGGTCGCGTAAACACGGGTTACTACGATTTTGCGAGCCAGTGGCAGCTTTTACTTTTTTTAGCCCTTTATAAATCGAATTTTTATATTGTATCGTTTAATTCTCGAACGAGAATTTGTGATATGACAGAAAATTTATCATTTGTGCCGTTCGATGATTTTCCTTGTAACAAAAATATTTTGCGATCCTGAATGTACGATGAGACGTTGTCAAACGAGATGTACGCGCTATAAAAAATTATAAAATTGAATCGGATCGGCCCGTAGAGGATTATACGTTATAATTATATGCGTAATATATATTATTATTATTATATATATATAATACGATTCCACTCGCAATCGTAGACCCTCGACGCGATGGTATGACGAATGAACGACGTATCCCACGTGGTTTGCGAGAGAGAACCAATCTCAAATGCGAATATAAATAATATATATAATATAATAATTCGTTTTGTAACAGTAATTACACAAAATATGTTTCATATCTCTCTCGTATCTCAAGGATTTCTGTCTCTTAAGCATCACTTTCCACGGTTTTTCGAGCAAAAGACCAAACTTATTCTCCTTTGTCGCGAGTCTCAAGAGTGAATCTTAGCTTCGTTCGACACAGGGGGAATAGAACACTGGGCGAATCAGCGCCTCGATCGTGCGGGCAGAGAGTAAACGCTTCGATCTCTCGCCGGCGTCGTTCATCGAGTTATCGAGGCGATATCTCGAGTGGAAGCGGTTCGATTCCACGACAGATGCTACCGACGAAATATCCCTCGTTATTCTCATTTCTCCGCGACACCGTGCAAATTAACGAAGAGAAACTCTTTAAAGGATGATTGCCGGTCGGCAGTTATCTTCCTCCTTCCTCAGCCTCGCTCATTTTCCTCCTCTCTTCGTCGTTCGTTCCGTCATACCTTCTACCCTCCTTCGCGATGTCCGATGAAAATAGAACCGCGCCACTGTTTCCTTCGATTCATCCTAACGAGCGTCACGACCAAGAAAGAAAGACGTCTAGACAGCTCGTCTAAAAATAGCGGTAACGAAGTAATGTTCTCGACGTTACGACGTCAAATTTATTTGTTGGAAGAACGACCGCGGATGAGATATCGAGGAGAATTTTTTTCGATCGGATATTCGTTCGTTCTTTTTCTCCATTTATCTATCCTATCCTCCTTATTCCTCTCCTTCTTCTCTTCTTTGATACAGACTCGGAGAAAATTTTCCATCGGTGTCGAATTGGAAGAGACGTTGATCGTCGAATGGTTTCAAAAAAAAACCTCGTTGGATTTTTCGTTCCTTCTTTCGTCGTCCATCTCGTCTTTTCCTATTCAACGACATCGAAATCGACTCGGTCGATTTTTCGTGGTCGTACGCGCTTTTTCGTACATCGAAGCACGAAATTCGCATTGGAACGTTTTAAAAAGGCCGGAGCCGCGAGTCCTTTCGCGAGAGCCACTCTCTTTTACCGGCCTTCTCGTCCTCCCGGCGACTCCTAGCCGCGGAGCGAATAAAACGAAGGGGTGGCACGGTCGGGTCGGTCGATCGACGATAAAACTGGATGGAAGCCGGTAGCTACGCGGCGAGGAACGCGGCAGGACTCGCGGAGAACGAGGAGCGCAGGAGACGCGCTCGGAGGAACTCGGATAATAAAAATACAATGACAGCGGCGCAACGAAGCGGACGGCCCTGTGGAAGCTCGAAATTAAAGCGGAATAAAGTATTAAGGCGGTGGTGGAGATTGCGCGGGCCGCATTCCCCCGTGTCCGTGCATTCGCGTTAACGGTCCGAGTGTTGGCGCGTTCGTGAAAAATCCAGCCGGTGAACGTACGAAGGTGGAGTAGGTGAGAGAGTGGGCGATCGTTAGGTAGCTCGGTACGTGGTGGGTGGTCCGCGTTAGAGGCAGTCGAATAAAGAGACGAAATTGAAACGCCGTCCGCCATTATTGGATTTAGGAATGGCCTTTCCTCGCCGGTTCGTGTTTATAGCGGCGGAGGAGCTATTCGATGCCGGTGTTAATTGCCAGGGAAATCGACGTGCGAAATTTCCCTCGTCCCTCGTCCCGGAAAGGATCGCTCGGTTGGCTGCGATCCCAGCGGATGGCGTGCGCGCCGAAGACCGATCGATATTCTTATTCGAAGCCACGATGCGCGTTCATTTAACCGCGTTACGAGTAATCACGGTTATCCGTAAATTCGCCGACGCTCGATTTGCCCTCGGTCGCGCGACACTCTCCAGTCTACCCACGATCGATCGATGCGATCGCGCGAGCTTTCGGAGGATTATTCGGAATTCGCTCGAGTTCCCCCTAACGATTTTAGAATCTCTTTGTAATTTTCAGGCTTTTCGACGTCTTGCGCTCGTCGTTCGCACGGAAAAAAAATTCACGAAATCGATCGACGTTCTTACTCGAGGCCACGATGCGATTTGTTTTAACCGCGTTACGAGTAATAAAAAAAAGCCATATAAAAAGACGATCGATCGATGCGATCGCGCGAGCTTTCGGAGGATTACTCGGATTTCGCTCGAGTTCCCCCTAACGATTTTAGAATCTCTTCGTAATTTTCAGGCTTTTCGACGTCTTGCGCTCGTCGTTCGCACGGAAAAAAATTGCACGGAATCGATCGATGTTCTTACTCGAGGCCACGATGCGAATTGATTTAGCCGCGTTACGAATAATTGCGGTTATCCGTAAATTCGTCGACGATCGATCGATGCGATCGCGCGAGCTTTCGGGGGATTACTCGGAATTCGTTGGAGTTTCCCGTAACGATTTCAAGATCTCTTCGCGATTTCGAGCGTTTTCGACGTCCTTCTCTCGGCCCTCGCGACGGATAAAGGAGAGAAAGATCCGTGCCGGATTACGAACAGCGTATTTCCGATTCGTTCCGACGCTATAGCAATTCGCCCTTACGGGCGATTCATTGCGTGACCTTTCGCGTTATCGACCATCGTAACGGTGACGACGGAAGGCTCTCTTGGATGGCAAAAAACGGTGGTCGAATCGCGTCCCGTCGCTGGTGTTTATTCTCGAACGAAGCGTCAAACGCGGGCTCTGCGTTTTTATCCCGATCGAATCGACCGATTATCTTGGAGCTTTTCCTTCTTTCTCTCCGTTTCTAAAGAAACTTCCCGTAACTCGCTTTTGAAAGATCCACGCGAAGTTTTTAGCGAATCGTCGTCGGTTACGAGCCACCTGACCTTTGGAAACACGCAGCGCGATTAATATGGAATAACGCGAAGTAGAACAAAGCTCATGGTCGCAAGAAACTCCGTTTTTTTTTCCCTCGTCATTCGCCGTATAACTACGAGCATTGCGAATTCGCGATGTTGGTCATCGCTTCGCGTCTGGATACGTTACGTTACTTTTAGACATTATTAAAATTCTTTTTTTAAAATTAGTATCGTGAAAATATTTCATGGCCCGTCTCGCGCTTCCGTCCATTTTCTCCTCGTATCGGGGAAAGTCCAAGACGATTGGACGCGCAGTGCCGACGCAAAGACAACGCGATTGATCGAGCGGAGCCTTTCCCAGGCCACCTCGTCGGAAATCGAACGCCGGGGAACGCACGAGCGCACGCAACTCGCGATATCTCGAAAAAATAGGTCGCGCACGGCACATCGAGCATTCACCGACGCTGTCCTCATCCTTGCCATCGTATCGTTCTCGCACTCCAGGCGATTCCTCGTTAAATCGTTCGGCAATTTTTTTCTTTCGAAAATTCGGCGCCTCGTTTTCCTTCCGCCTTTGCTTTGCACCCCGTCGACGAGGACCTCCTTCGTGTTCCTCCAGACTTCGTATATTCCACTTTATATCATTGGTGCTCCTCTCATTTTCCCTCGTTTGGCCTTCGTACCGCGCTTCGTACTCGGACGACTTCTCTCTCTCTCTCTCTCTCTCTCTCTTTTTTCAACGGATCCCCGGTGGTGGTGCGCTCTGCTCCGGGCCGCGTCGCCCTCTTCTCCGCCCCTGGCCGTCCCGCACCCTGCCCGCTCTCGTACCGTATAGCGCCGCTCTGCATAATTTCTATCGCTGCAGGTAGAGCGGAGTTGCGCCTACTCTGCACGCGCGACACCGCCTCCTCCTCCTCCTTCTCTCCTCTCGCCCCTTCCCCTCTCCACCATCACCGCGGCGTTTCCACGACACGTACGTACGTACGTATGCGCGTCCATCCTCGTAGCCGCGTTTCCACTTACATTTCTGCGCTCTCGTTCTCCTCTACGTTGGCGTGTAGCGCGCGCGCCTCTGCGCATGCGCCCGCGTTCGATGGATCGAAAGGAGGTACCGCGAGGGACACCGCGAGGGGATCGTCGGAGTTACGATTATGTAGGTTACACGGGTTTGCTTTAAAGGGTTTAAAGGGAGCTCCAGCTAGATCGAGAGGAGAAAGATAGAGACTGAGTGTGTGTGTGTGTGTGTGAGAGAGAGAGAGAGAGAGAGAGAGAGAAAGCGAAGGTAGACGCCTTCCTCGTCACTCGTGGAACGACGTCGGCTTTCCGGCCGTTCGCACCGAGGATTTTCAACTTTCGAACGAATCCAGTATCTCACCGCGGAGGTGGAATACGTCTTTCCCGGGCTGGAAAGGCGATTTTCCCGGGGAACGCGTCGGTACTCGGTAGTCGAGCTCTAAATAATGTCGGGACGTGAGTAACCTACGGAAAAAGCCGCCTTTTATATCCACCATCTTCCATTCGTCTGCCCTCGTACCATCCTTTTCCACTTTCCTTCGGTTCCTACCTGTTTCTCTTTTTCCTTCTCCTCCTCCTACTTAATTTTCCTTCCACGAGCGTTTCGCCTCGCATCTCTCGCCCAACTTTATTCCTTCTTACCGCCCCTTCGCTTCTTTCCACGATTTTCTTTCCCTCCTCTTTCGACCCGATGGCGATCCAACGATCTCACGAATTTCCAAGAATCCCAGATTCGCTGGTGGTGTTTTGCCAAATCGGCGACGACGTTCGTTTTTTTCGTTCTCGTTGATGCGCGATTTTAAGTGTTTCGATATTTCTTTTACGAAAATTCGTCGTTTCCGTCCGCTGCTTCGCGGCTCTCGGCTCTCTTACGAGTCACTTTAACTTGCAAGAAAGTGGCATCATCGTAGATGGAGCGTAAGGGAGTTGTGTCTGCAGGCGAGATAGAAAATATCTACACACCGACGTGTTGCCGTTCCTTAGCGATGAATTCTTCGATTCGAAACCCTAGAAATTCCGTCGTCCACCGTATCGTTACACACTGCGACGTTACAACGCGATAACAGTGACGTCTACCTTTCTAGTGACGAACGAAAGAGCCAAGAATGCCGATTGAATTTCTCGATATCGTCGAGACGGGAATATTAGCTACGTGTCATGGAGACGTCGCCGGAAAGAATCGACGAATTTCGTGACTACGGTTTGCAGTTTCACCCGACCAAACCAACGTCCAATGGACCGTGCTTGCGATCCGAAGCCATTCCGTACGCGACGTTACGCGTACGATTGCTTCTTCGAACGCGACGATATTTATTCGATGTTTATTACTAACGGATTCTACGATCAGTTACGTACGTGTAAAATTTACGTGTTTCTGAAAGAAAATAAGCGTATCGTCGCTCGTTAACTCGTTGTTAAATGTTACTTTCAAATCGATCCTTCCAAATCGCGTTTCTGTCATCGTCGAAAGTCCGACGTAGATTCACGAATGCGACGTTTAACGCATTAATGCGTACCGTGAAATTTCGCAACTGGAAAAATTGCGAAGGCTCGCAAATATGCGGTGGTTGCACCTGATGCGACGAACAGGAGGCAGAGAGAACGGAGGCAGAACGACCGCGGAAGTCTACCGAGTTGCTTTCAATTTTTTGTTCGTCGTAATGTTGAAAGGATTCGTCAGTGAAAAATTTGATAAAACATTTCGAGCGAAGGACGCTAAGGCGTATTTAGCTTCGATTTTCAGCCGCGTTAGTTGCTTTGAAATATTTGAATCGAGTCAACAATCGTGACGAAGTGCGACGTTCTTTCTTTTCTTTCCTACTGCGTTGCTCTCAAATTCTCTCTCTCTCTCTCTCTCTCGCATTTTAATATTCAAAGAACGCAGAGCGGCCAGACACGGAGAACGCTTTTAACCCGGTCACGCTTTCGCTTCTTCACGGTAAATTAAACGAACCACCGCTCTTATGACAATTTGTTTGTTGTGTTGGGTACGCCTGGTCACGGGTACCGGCGAACCGCCGACGCCGCCGTTGCTACCAGCCACCACCTCATCCCCACCATCTTCGTCCTGCATTCCTGCAACGACGTATCCGAGCAGAGGAGGGTGAATAATTTCAACGAAGTGCCACTTAAAATCTACGAGCGTCATTTAACGCGTGCAACCGACCAAACGACCGGAATAAGCGTACCCAAGTCCGCCCGTCAGATCCGTGAAAACGACAGGCGAGCTAATCAAAATTACGCGCGTCGAGGAGGCGTCCACCTACGCACCTACCTGCATCATCGTCTCTACTACATAATTTCGCCTCGTCCTCCTTCTTCTTCCATTCGTGCCTATTTCAATCAATGGTTTTCAAAATGAACGTTATCGCCCCCTGAAGGAGATGGATGATGAGAGGGAGGGGGGCGCTGCTTTAATATAGAGGGCCGAAACCAAACGAAGAGGCGTCAGGCGAGCGCTAGGGGGCGCTAAACGATAATCACAAGCGATTGTTTTCGGCAACATTCCTTTACTTTAAAATTATAATACATTTGAGGGCCTTAAATTTCCTGTTAAAGGTCCCCAACAGTTTTTCGTAGGAACAACGTAAGAAGAACAACCTGATATTTACTTTCTCACATCTCTACGTAATACGATGAATTGGTCTTTAGGATGGACTTCCAATATAAGATAAGATGAATTTATTGCATTTATATATGCATTAAAGATGTCCAGTGATTCTGAAAAGTAAATGCAAATTAACTTTTTAATTTGTTCGTGTAGTCCGTGGTCTTCTTTTTTTAAATTTGATAAAAAATGAGAATGAAACGATCAACGCGAATACTTGTTCGATTCTTTTCGTCATTCGCGTGATCACTGCGTTAAACTTTGGGTCAATTCGGCAGAGTGGACTAACAAAATGGTTTCCTTGGACGAGGATGACTTTATTGCTCGAAGATTTATCATTACGTTTCTGCAGCGTAAACTCTCGTCACGCGTTGTCCCAAATGTCCTGGAGGCGTTGGATGCCATTAGCAGAGCGATTCTTGTTGATATTTGCGAAAGACCGTCCTATTGCCCGTAGCATCTCGAGCGCGATACCTCGGGCTCGAACCACAGGCATTTACTCACCTTGTGACAGTCCGGAATGGCAATGCAATTTTGCGACGCGCTCTCCGTGCGCCATGTCAAGTATTTCTTTGTATTAAGACCTCGTTCCCTCTTGCTTTCGAAACATTCTTGTTATTTGGCGTATCGCGTGTTTTCCAGCAGTTTTCAGAGCGAACGCGTAATCAACTATCGCTCGTATCTGCAACTTATCAGAGAACTTCGTTCGTTGTATTTCGTTCTTTGTAATACAACGACCAAAGCATGCTTTACGTATTTACAGATCATGAAAAAATACGTCATGATTTACCTTTGGAAGCGGAAGAACGCGTTTTCGATCGATCGACGGTTTTCTTCAATTTTTCAGTCTCGTTTCTTTTTCTACTCCATTCTTTCCCACGCGTGCGCATGTCGCTGGGTGGCATTAATCCCTTCCCGTGCTATTTAACTCTACGAAATCTGGGCCCAAGTGGTAAGAGTCAACGCGCGGTAAACAAACCAGACAAAAGTCGATTTGGGTCGATGGATCGAAGTCGGTCATTACTATCAGCAGTTTCATTATCAGAAGAATTTTTTCCGCGCTCGATTTTCTATCTGCGAACCTGACTCGTGATGTTCATGTTTGGGTCCAAATTTTCGTCACGAATCAGACTCGTTAATGTACGGGAAGGTGTCGAGTACATCGTGGTCAATTTTACATTTTTCCCGAAACAATGATCAAGAGATTTTTGATCTATTTTCATTGATGAACGACGGTTTATTCAAACTGTTCGATCTCTTTTCTTCTTGTTTCCCACCTTCCCTTCGCACGCGGATATTTGTAGATGTCACTAAATCGGATTTACATTTTTAACGCGAATATTTCTAAAGAATCGACGAACGGCACGGGATAAATCCGAAAACGAAACGAAAACCCGGTCGATTCGACGGTGGTAAATATCCATCGCGATTGTCGCGAATGAGCGTCAACTGTACGCAAAAGGAAAAGTAAAATGTTGTTCAACCTTTTCTAACTGCGTCCAAGATGTCGAAAAACTTGGATTTTCGAGTTTGATCAACTAGAGGTCATTGGTGTTAAATGGATCGCGTCTTGCGTGATAGCGATTTCATGGCAATATTTTAGCAGGATGGAATTCAAGTCGTCCCTGTTGCTATCTATTAAGTACATATATTATTGGGTTGTTCTGAAAGTCATGTCGCTTTTTTTTAAGTAAAAAAAACAAGGTTCTTTTTTTAAAAATCGTTATATTTTAAGTTTTATAAATGTTGTTTTTATGAAAAAACAATTCCCTTTCCGACAAAAGCGACGTCATTTCACGCGAGAGGAACGAATGATTAGACCAATATGGGCGCTGCGACTGATCTCGCCCGAAGCGCGCCATTTTCGTCGCAGCCAATGAACCGAGGAAAACCCTTGGAACGTATTGGGCGTTGCCGCGTTATCGTCGGTCTCGTTATCGCCGTAATCGTCCGTAAGGGCACGTCAATGAATATCGGACTCGAGCGTGCACGAGATTTTCCACGAAAAGTCAATGTCGGCAGCTTTTCCGCGGTGATTAAAGCCCGTCCGTCCGTCCGTCCGTCCGTCCGTCCGTTCAGCCCAAAGGCAGCAGTCGAGGAAGAACGGTGTGTCGGTGACTACGAGGCAGGAGGGGGGAGGAAGAGCTGAGCTTCGAAGTACATAACCGTCGGGAGTTTATCGATAGGTTGAGCTCGCATTAAAGCTCGTGCTCTGGTGCGCGCTACGAGGAGGGAAAGAGGTTGAAAAAAGAGACGGATGGAAGAAGCGAGGCGATGCGACCGATGAGAATGACGAGTCGGGAAAAGGACGAGAGAGAAAGAGAGAGGCAACGTGGAGCAGAAGAGGAAGAGGAGAAAGAGAAAGAAAAGTGGCGGTAGGTACATATCGAGCGACTGGAGAATCCGACGAGCAATCAAGCGCGTCGTACAATCGTCGTCGTTGCTAATCTTTCCTCGCGACTCGTCGTAATCGCATCGTCGACGATACGCCAAGAATTTCTACCTCCATCGCTCCTTTCGCCATCTTTTCCATCGAAAAACAACGCGCTTTCGTACTTTACTTTAGGCTAACCCAATGTGGCTCGAATTTTTCTCGTGGCTACAATTAAGTTTCTCTAACGCGAAATCGATGAAGATCTATCTCCAGAAGTACTGTTGTAATTCCGGAAATGCAATCTGAAAAAATTCTATCGACTATCAAAGATTGAAACATTGCGATAAGAAGTCAAATTTGATCGAATATATCGGAACGTGATTTTAACACTAAACGTACCGGTATTTTTCTATACCTAAACATAGCATAGGCGATCGAACGATCCCTTACGAAACATATGTCGATTTTTAGAGAGAAATTGTTCATTTATCGAAGGAAATAATGTACAACATAGTCAAGCATATATTTCCGATTTTATAAGAAATGTAAATAATTAATGTAAATTTGAAAAAGGCTCCGCCTAACACGTTGATAACGATTGATAATAAAGAGACGTTTACAGTCGGTCGATCTAGAGAGTCTTAAAGTTTGGTGAATTAATACGTCATAGGTACGTAAAGAATATAATGTCGCGCGAGATTTTGCCTTTCGAAAAAAATTACGGCACAGATGTTACTAAGGATCGTTAATTATTTTCTCGAATCTTCGAAAGTGTAATTTTCGCAGCGTGACTCGTTAAGAGTATCGCGTATACGTACTCTTAAGATCAGCCCACACGTAGGTCGCATTGAAATGACCATGAATGTGAATTTCTTTTCTGCAATTTGCAATTCCAACCTACCAGAAGCCGTATTTGCATGTAACGTTATTTCGTTTCCTTCAGTCCACCCGGATTTTGTCTTTATTTCTACGATTCACTTCATTTAGGACGACCTGAATGCGCATCGGTCGACGCCCTTTTGACTACGCTGCTCCGTGCAGCAAGAAAAATGTTTGCATAGAAGAGGCTGAATAAATATGTATACACGGTTCGGTGGAACCGTTACTAATAATGTCGACGGATATATAGGATGGCTCGCGCTAACAAGATCCGACCGAAAACAAAACGGTTACGTATCAACGAACTACGACGACAAAATATTAACGAAATAACGTCTCATTAACCAGACGGTGATGCTAATAGAACGACTGCGGTTTTGCATTGAAATTTATCGGATGGCGTTCGTTCTCCGTTCGAATGACGATCGAGAACTCGTGAGCGATCAATGCTTTTTTTTTTACGGTTTTGTTCGTGTCCTTTCGTCCACGAGGAGATCGAATCATCGAGATCTATCGACGTTACACTTGCAGGAGAAGCTGAAATTTTTATTCCCGACTCTCGACTAGTCGCACGGACGGAAAAATAACGAATTACAACAAAAAAATATCGACGAAATAAAGTTTCATTGACCAGACGGTAGTAGAAATAGAACGATCGCGGGTTTGCATTGAAATTTATCGGATGGCGTTCGTTATGCACTCGAATGACGATGGAGAAAACGCGAGCGATCTTTCTTTCCTTCAATCGTTTAACCGTTTAATTTCGAGCCGAAAAACTTTTTCTACCTGCTTAATTATTTTAATTAGAAATACGATAAATTTAAAATACGAATGTAATTCTTTTTATCTTCGTGCCGAGTATACTCGGCATTATGCGAAAAATTGACGTCTTGTCACGACGAGTATACTCGACGTGAATAGTTAAACGGTTAACAGGAGCCACTTGCTGTGATCGCGGAGTAGAAAACGATTTGGTCCTTGCCATGAACGTACTTTCATCCACGAGGAGACCGAATCACCGAGAACTATCGACGATGTATTAGGTTATTCGGAAAGTAATTTCGTCTTTTCCCAACGGAAGACTTGATTGACTTATCGAACTTGACCGTTCATGATCATTTGAAACGCTATTTTCAGATAAAAAAAAAAAATAAAAACGAAATTACTTTCCGAACAACCTAATACCTTCAGAGCAACCTAAAAGCTTCACTTCCGATTCTCGTAGGGGACAAATCGTGCTGCTAACGAAATATTAGCGAGGCTGAAGCTGTCAAACCGTGGTAAATTCGGCGATCGGTCCTTTTCGAAAGGAGCGGAGAAAGGCGACGCCGTTAAAGAGGAAGCGGTTCGCGCGTCCTACGATTCTTTGTGCGACGAACGACTCGTCCGTAATGGCTTTTAAAAGTCGTCGCGGCGTAAATCGCGATTCGTTAACGATGTAAATTTTCCTTGCGTCATCTGAAAGGGGCCGCGGAGGGGTCGGAGAGGGCGGGAGGATTAGATCCTTTGGATGAGCAGCGGCGGAGGGGTTCTTCATTGCACGATCATAGCCGTTCGTTCACCGAAGTCTTTCAGAGTCAGCCACTAATTTGCTGAATAAAAAACCCGCATGGCATTAAGCTTCGCTGCTTAATTGGGTTAATGAGGCGATGGACTCGTCGCGTGAAATGGCACCACCCGTTATTCGAGACCTCGTCGCACCGCAAAATTCATCAGGGAAATCCACTCGTTCACCACCGTAAATTCCAAATGTTTTTCGCCAGCGTTTTTTTTTCTTTCCGCTCGTTCGATCTCTCTCTCTCTCTCTCTCTCTCCTTACTCCCCCCTCTCCACTCTTCGCTCCGGCCTCTCACTCACACACGCATCCACGCGGCGCTTTTTATTTTCCTAATTTCCTTTTCATCGAAAGCCATCGCGCGTTACGAAGTGACATCGTTAACTTCACGCGTTTTCCAACCAATTCCCTCCCGTACACTTAATCGTCACCGAAACGTTCACTTTCTTCGTCTCTTTCTATTTTCATTAATCGAACGATCAATCGAATTAATAATCGCGTGTTATTCTCGTTACCTTAATAAACCGTCGTATAAATTGTTTCATTGTTCATGCGTCCGAAATTGAGCAACGATTTTTTAGTCCTAACAAGACGAACGTCG
>JAITYT010000616.1:215512-238601 GCA_025433975.1 Liostenogaster flavolineata | reverse complement strand
TAGTATCCTGTGCGTATATTTTTAATTGCATTGAAACGCAAACCCTTAAATATCTCAATTTAAGTATAAGTGGACTTGGGCCACTTCCAAAATAAACGGCTGATATACTTGACTCGTGACGTCAATCGCAACGAAAGGATAAGGTAAACGATGGAGAAGTAAAGGATCCGTTTTTCGTTTGATTTTCAGGGGTGGACAAGGCGTACGATGCTTAGGGATGCTTGTACGAACGACGGTGGGAAAGGCTGGTGGCGATGGTGGTCCAGGTTGGGCGGATTGCTGGCGATGGCGACAGCCATTTCCTGTCTCGTTGCCCCGTTTCCGGGCGCCTCGGCCAATCCGGAAGCGAAGCGTCTCTACGATGACTTGCTGTCGAACTACAACCGCCTCATCCGCCCCGTTGGCAACAACAGCGATCGCCTCACTGTCAAAATGGGACTACGCCTCTCCCAGCTCATCGATGTTGTGAGTAGACCCCACTTAACCCATTATCCACGCCGCTTCAATAGCCACGCTCTATAGGGGAATCTCGACATCGACTACACCGTATATAGATACGCAGACCGACAGGAGGGTGTCGACCTACCGCGCAGATTCGAGGCCTCTTCTTCGATAACGATACCGATTACGCCTTAAAGTGTGTTCTTATCTCGAACTTTACGTTTCGCGACGAACAAATCGTCGATGTGTCGGGGGTAACAACGTAAAATCTCGTCATTTTGAAACTCGTTAGCGGTGTACGAGTTCAGCCATCTCTCGGCTGGCAAGAAATCGCGTCAATCGTTCCTGATTATTATCAGTTATTACTCGTACGAACGATTATAGTTGATAATTTTGGACGTTTAGCGGCTTTCTTGTCTTTGATAACTCGGTTTCAGCCATTTTCAACTGCTTTCTTATTTCCGCGCTCTTTGTTCCGCCTTGTCATTTTGAGATCGTAACGACCTAAGAAAATTCGTACGATTCACCTCGCGATTAATTCGATGTTAATTCCAAGAAAATTTTCGTTAGACCATCTCTGGGGAATTAGGAAGCTTCGTGGCCATAATCGAAAAGAAAATTGGCGTTTTATAATATTTTACCAAGCGGAAGGTCGCGTAATTTCTTACTATCGACGATCGATCGTCTCTGGAACGTCGAATTATACTCGATCACGATCGCACCTATTCGAGTTTGCTTCGCCAAACTATGCGGCGGTAACCGACGATTTATGGCCGTAGCTACGACACGAGCACGAGCCTTTCGAAAGGCTCTCCGTGCTCGCAAATTTTCACGATATTTTATTCGCCGGCGCAGCGGTCACTCGTAACGCCCTGACTTGCGTACGCGTACACGTACACACATAAACGCGCGTGTTCCACGGTGGAAACGGTGTCCATCGTGGTCCACGCTTCTCGCGAAACACAGACTCGAATTTATCTTGGAGGAGGAATGGCTACCGAACGTTTCGTTACTTACATCGAAACGTTCATCACGGTGTCGGCGTGGCTCGAAAATTACGCCGATTATATGGATTCGTTCGCGACGGTAGGATTGCGCGCGCACCACGAAGCGCGCGTAATAACGCGGCTTCGCGTAGAACGGCGCGTACTTGCGGTGATAAGTTGAATTCCGGAAGTTCCACGGCTGCAACAGGAACTAATTTACAAGCGAAGTGATCCATGCCACTCGAGCCATTAATTGGTATAATCTGATCGCGAGCGATCAATCGTGGCTCGATACGAGCCGCGTCGAAGCCAAATAGTGCACACCCGCACACTCGTACGCGCGCGGATATGCGCGTCTCCTCGAGAGACTCCGTCTGCCACAATTACGTGATTGTCTCGCGCATTGTCTCTTTGGTTATTACATGGAGGTTACAAGCTGGCAGAACGAGCCGTATTTCGGTAATTGCCCCCCATTGGCGGTGGCCGCCGCGTCTACGGGCCGAGCTACGTGCTTCCGTTTACACCATAATTAATTTGTTATCGCCCTAAGTACGTAGGCGCAAGCGCGGATATTAACGTCGTGGTTTCGTTAAACCGACCGTCTGTCTTCCGTCCTCTCGTGTAACCTCGATATCCAATTGTTCGAGCGAGTTCGTGTCAGTAGTAGTAGTAGTAGTAGTAGTAACGTTAGCTGCTAGTAGCGACTGATTATCGAACTCCGTGTTCTACTAACCCTATCCTAATCGATATTTCGAATGAGTCTTCGATTCGACTTCTTTGTATTTATTGTTTAACACGTTGATCGTCACGTCACTCGAATTTGGGTGACGCTTATTTGACTAGTTACGAAGGATCTTTGTAGATATTTGGAAAGATATAAATATGGAATGAAATTACTGAATTGTTATAAAAGTAAAACAAAAATTCATCACATTCACCATCGCTATGATTGTATTTATCAATATCCGAATCAGAATCAGAATAATTCTATTTATGTTTCTCTTTCTGAAAAATCTCGGCTGTTCCTTACCGCTAGTATCCGAATTTGTATAAGCCTCGTAACAGGTTTCTCCTTCATCACTGTATGATTCTCTAAAACATTTCCCTTTCATTTTTCTTTTTGATATTCAAAACAAAATTAGGACAAAAGTTATAACACAAAGGAATTTTAACTATTCGTCACTACTGATAAATTATTCGACAGAGAAGAAATACGATTTTCTAGATACTTCGTTCTTGAAAAATGATTTTCAACTAAATGCATGTCGTGAAACATTTCATTCCGAACGAGCTTATCTTTTTTTTTATTATAAGAAGGTAAGAAACAAAAAACTCTGTATAATTTTCCAATAAGAATTATCCTATGGCGATACTTGGGAATTTCTTTCTAAACGTAATGATCTTTTACTACGATAAGTAGTAAACTGACGGAGATTTTATTGAAAATTTAATCGATAATAATTTGATCGTCGAGGGAATTTTGTCGTCTCAAAATCATTAAATTCCTTGAGATCGTCTCATTGCAACGACGTACCAGTGAGATTAATTTGTTATCGCCCTAAGTACGATACGTACGAGTGAGATTTGGTTTTTATCCTGACAGCATTTAAACGTACGTTGTAAAGTACGAGAACTTTTCCAACGCGTTGACGCGGTTTTGATCGATCGGCTCTACGCAAAGGTGCTATTGGGTTGATTAGAAAGTAATTTAGTTTGAAGATGATAAATTTCGAGCGAGGATCGTATCAACTACTCTCAGTTAATGACGTTTACCTGTGAAATACGAAATTACTTTTTAGTCGAACCACTAACAAGTTTCGTTTAAATAGTTTTGTGCTCGTCGCGAGGTGTATTAATGCGACGGCTTTCGACGCGTCGCGAAGAATGCGTTAATGAAACGCGGAAAACGTGCAACCGATCTGTTCGTTTTGCACGGAGTAGCATAATCGACGTACGAGGATTTCTTCCCACCGTACGACGCTTGCGATTAATTTAAAACATGGCGAAACGCGCCGGCGATGCAAGAGTAAATCAAAGATTAATTCATCGCGAATAGTTCTGAAATTGAAACGCGTAACGAACGGTTTCAGGAGCCTGTTATCGTAATTATTCGCATATCGAATATAGAAAACCTCGAAATCTTTAATATATTATTGATCGAAGGGCAAAATAAGCCAAGCAGAATTTATGGGAACACGTTGTAATTTGCACGCGCGTACGTTCGTACGTGGAAATTTATCGCGATGTTGTAACTCTTTAAAAAATTCCTTTACTTGCGCGATTGGCAACGTTTCTCTTACCGTAGGACGAAAGTTCACTCGGTAAACTAACGCCGAAGCGAGTGCCAATTTCCTTTTCACGATCGCGTTAGACGTTCGAGAAACGTTCGTTCGTCATTTTCGATTCGTATTTTACGCCGCGATATCATTTTCAGCGATATTACGGGATTATACGTAGATTTGAATCGGCGTAATCCGTGACACGCCCGTAATACCGAGTATCAAGCTGAAAACGGAAAATCGTTTTGGCTCGAAATGAAGCAGCTCACTGTGATAATGTTTATGATTCATTGGAAACTGCTGTGACACGCGTGTACTACGCGAGCACTCGTAACTTTTCCGCAACGCGAAATCACGCACGAGATACAAACTGTAATTACTGCTGAAACGTGCAACGAACTCATTCTCGGTCGGATACGTCCGTCGCGTACACATTTGCACGCGCATAAGAGCATAGACTTGCGCGCGTGCGTGCGAATACGCACATCTATGCGACACGAATACAAGGAACGCTAAGTAACTCGCGCGCTTCCCGAAAGAAACGAACGATAAAGAAGGCAAAGCACGAATTAAACGGCGACTTAACTTTTGTCCGATTCTTTGGAAGCTTAAGACGCCATCATATTTTCCACGAAGGATGCGAATACTCGAGTTTTCCAAGCGAGATCGACAATAGTACGAGGAAAAGCGTCGAAAACGCTTTCGTTTTCACGCCTTTAGCAGTCGAGGAGTCGAAAAGCAACAAAATGGCTTCTACGTAGTTTCCACATGTGTAAGTATGGAGACACGAAAGATGGGCGCTTTGATAAACAATAGAGATTTAGGTAACAAAGCACTTATACCCTCGAGAAAATTAAATTTCGGTAAAACAAAAAAATCTTGACGATTTCGGAGATACGCGTGCTGCAATTTTTATTCTTCGCAGTCAAGGGGTTAACGTACCAAAGAATAAAAAATTGTCCTTTGCTCTTCAGAAGCTTAAGACTCGATACTCGAATACTCGAAGTTTCGAAGCGAGATCGCTGCTTTGGTTCGTGACGCGTAATATCTTGCTCGTTAACATAGAATCGCGAATGAAATACGAATGCGTGCTTTCATAGCGTGGCGCGTGGAACGTACTTTGTTTCCGGTCTTTCATCATCGTTTTCACGCTCGTGGGAGTGTTTCAGACTCGTTGACTTTGAAAAATGAAGTAGATTTTTGAAGCAAGTTTGACGTATACGCAACGTGCAACGCTAGGCGCACAGGAACAACCGCTCGCGTAACAATTTCAACGAGCGTTCAACGATCGGACGCGCACGATTCGAACGTAGCTCCGTCTCGTTTCGCCGTTGCGCTCCACCTCGAAATGCGTTCGTCGAGATATACTATCGATTCGTTCGCCGGTGCACGGGTAACACGCGGTCGCTCGTAACGCGCG
Source organism: Liostenogaster flavolineata (assembly GCA_025433975.1). Taxonomy (NCBI): domain Eukaryota; kingdom Metazoa; phylum Arthropoda; class Insecta; order Hymenoptera; family Vespidae; genus Liostenogaster; species Liostenogaster flavolineata. The sequence goes on along the minus strand of JAITYT010000616.1, from coordinate 233,475 downwards.
GAAGCTGCTCCTCGAAAGCAACTAAATTCCATCGTATTTCGGACTATCGAGACGATCGACCGAATCCTTCCTTTTTTCCATCCTTCGCTGCTGAGGGAAGAAGAAATTGTACGGGTTCGAGTGGATCGAAATAATATTAAAATTACCGGAAAGTTCCGTCACATAATGTCATCTCAAGTTGAACATCGACTTTTTCTACTTCGTGCTTTCTACAGGGTGACCAATGAGAATGTGTTAAAAGCGAATAGTTATCACTTCGTACCGAATAAGTCGAATAAAGTAAATTAAACGCCATTTTGTAGAGAAAACTTGTCAATTTCATTAACATATGTATATGATAAAGAAAAGAAAATTTTTGTTCGCGCATACGAATTAGTGGTATATGTTTTCAAAGCGTTGTCCATTGGAATTAACACAGAGCTCCGATCGTTTGCAAAAGCTTTGAAATACATTATCTAACATAGATGTTGGAATGCTGCGACTGCATTTTTCAAGCTCTGCGATGTTTTGAGGTTGTACGGCGTAACTTTCGACACATTCCCATTGGTCACCCTGTACTTATGTGCTTGGTGTATACACGAAGAGGTGGTCAATATCGATGAAAATTATAATGCCCAGTAAACATTAATTAATCTATCTAAAATGTATTAGTTCCTCTTAATTCAAAAAACGACAGAACTTTCCGGTAGATTTAATATAAATGAGGATTTTCTATTTTGAAATTCGAGTAACGTCGCGCGGCGCGTGGGTTTCGACTGGCTTTCGTCATTTACTGCGGTCGCGATCAAAAGTTATATTCGGCTGTATTCGGCCCCTCTTCGAAGCACCCTTCGAATCGTAAAGCGAGTCTCGTTACGCGAAACGGCCAACGCCCACTGCCACGGTTACGGAACCGAACGAAAGCATGAAAATTCGATCAATAATCGGAGGCTGACCGACCGATCTTTTCCGTGTCGGAGAGTTCCCATGGAGCAAGCCAGTAAGCGTTCTTTCAATCGGGATTCGTGCATCTCGTTTTCAATCGTTTTATCGCTACTCGCGCGAACTTTCAATCTCTACGTTTCGGTTTTCGATACATAAACGTGATTAAAGCCCGTATTGAAAAGCGTAGTACGAATCAACATCGACTTACACGATGTTTCGATACGCCCTTAGCGAAACTTTCCGAGATATTTTTACGCGATACTTGCCTTCTCGTAAAACATATTGCACGTCTCCGAACATTCACAATTCATGGAGTTTCCGGCTTTGATATCGTTCCTTGCAAGCTAAAATTCGATAGATTGAAAATTTGACAAGCGATTCATCGAAAATTCATCGACTTACTTTTTATCGACGATACTTCACCGCGATACATTTCGATCTAATGACAATTCCGCGAGTAATTGCTAATGGAAGCACGATCGATCGATTCGCGGTTCGACAAAATTATAATACACCGAATTATTATGGTTCGATATACGATTCGTAGAGGCTCGATCGATTTCGATTAGTATCTCGAATCTATCGAAATAAATGATTTTGCGAATTTAGTCAGAACGAAGTCGATCGCAAGGAGTACGTACTTCGATCCTTAAGTGGGTATTATCGGCGATCTTTGGAAAATCTCTCGTTGGTGCAAATATACGCGAAGAGTCGTTACGAATGGATTAACGGATGGAATCAAGCGGCATTGTCGGCATTCTCTCTCTCTCTCTCTCTTTCTCTTAGTTCTCTTTGCGGTACGATATCCCGGAGGACCCATAAGCGGACTGATTCCCGGCTACCGCAGTGGCCGGACATTATTTACACGGCCTCCTTTTCAAGGGAAACACCTTCTTCGGATCCACGTTGTTCTCCGTGGAAGCTCTCGTTCGACGCTGCGGGAATTTACGAGCGGCCGCAGCCGGCAAGATTGACTTTTACTTCCAAGACCGCCTGCAGCACGAAATCACACGTGAACCCTCACTTTATTGCGGGAGGGATTCGACCTCTTATCGACGTAGAAAAAATTCATATCGGACGAGGGCGATTTTATTGTTTCCACTGCTGATGATTGCTCGATATTTTTTCTATAATATCTTTTTCTTCTCCTTTTCGTTCGATATCGCTCGTACAGTTTATGCGGGTCCGGATGCTCCTTTCGTTCCTCCGTTTTTTGTTTAAGAATATTTCGATTTTTACTCCACGTTCTTCATATAGAGTTTCATATTAAAAGGAAAAAAGCTGGTGGCGAAGAAGCAGAGAAGCGAAAATCACTTTTATTCTACTTATCACGCGTATTATTTCTCTTTGTTCATTTTTGCGACATCTTCGGTCCTCTCGAAATATGTTTCTGACTTCGATACGATTTTTTCAACCTTCTCATATTCGAATGCTCGCTTGTTTCGAGTACGAGAATACCAGTTCCTTGTCGCGTATCGAAAGTACACCGATGGAATTGAATTAAAGTCTTCGAATGTTCCTTTTTTCGTAGAGAGCATTTAAAAAATGCTCGATACCACGTTGCTTCTCTTTAGAAATTCGAAAATTAGTCCGTTCGTTCCTTTCATTGTGTGGTAATTTCTCTCTCTCTCTCTCTCTCAATTTCCGCCAAGCGAGAGCACGGTAAGCGCGGGTTCTTGCGGGATCGTCGACGGCGCGGAAAAAGCAGACTACTCCAATTACCTGGTTCGATTAACGGCGCGCTCATAGCTCGATTTAAACGAACATCCCGCGACAGGTGCAATCGAGGAGGGTGCGGACTATCTGACCGAAAAATGATAGAGAGGATCGGGCGCGAGGGAGTCGAGCGAATACACGCGGGAGAAGAGAGCGGGGACGAGGACGAAGACGTGAGAGTGAGAAAGGGCGAAAGGGCGATGACCGAACGTAGCGAGGTACGATTTACCGTCTCTCGTGATTTTTTACTTGCCGGTACCGGCCTTGCTTACTTCGCGTCGGTCTTCGTCTCTTCCAATTAAGTTCGAGCTTTCGTTGTTTAAACTGGAAGCGCGCGAGTACGAGCTCGCCGTGCTCCACTTCCTTTCTGACGAGTTTCCAAGCCGTGGCGCCGAGAAAAATGGACAAACGGATTATGAGAGATCTCAATTACCGATCGAGGGATACTCGTAATTACGCGGCGAGCGTTCTTCCTTCGAATCCTAGTTCTGAAACGGAGCTTTCCTTTCTTCGAGGAGCTCGCCGTTATCGCGGATTGTCCCGAGGCGTTATCGCGCGCGTAGACCTGCGGCGTTCGCGAGATGCCTCTTAAATGGTAGCGCTAAGGCGATGTACGCGCTCCTACAAAATATTCCTGACAAATTAACGGTCGGACGATTTTATTACGCTCGTTGGAGAATTAAGGATGCCTCGCGGTACAGATTCGGTGCGGCAGCGATTTATGCGTTTGAAAAACGCGTGAAAGTCGTTTTACTCGTACGCTTCGTTTATCTTCTCACCCATTGCAATTTTTTAAGAAACACACATGTTTTCCTGTAGCTTTCTATTAAAATGGCACAAAAAAAACTAATCAAAATATGATAAAATTATTTTTTTGGGGACCAGGAATGTGCGTTATAAATTCCTTCATGGTTTACCGAAACTCGGAAGAAAGGAAACAACAAAAACCAATGACAGTCGAGAGGCGATTCTCGAGAATCATTTTATTGTGAAATATATGTGAAACATGCGCAAATCAACCTGCTATGCATATTGGGAATTGCTTCAGAATTTATCAGACTGTAGAAAATTATAAGAAATAAATTTCGATTTATTTTGTAAATGTATGTTTTCTAGTGTCCACGAATATTCATATATAAACCAAATTTCAATACACTGCCTTACTTGATTCTAAATTTTTTCGCGAGAAAGTGGCGTCGAGTTAAATGAGTCAAAAAGGTGAAGTTCGAATCTGTTCGTCTTACAACCTTTTTTTTGGTAAAAGTTGAAAAGTTCGAGTCAATTCGAATAAAGGTGTTATTTTTATTGGGACGATATTACTCGTTTAAAAAAAAGGAGACGTACCACTAACACCGAATTTTTGTTCGGCCTAGTTGAATGAAAAGTATGAATAATGATCGACCGACGGGTTTCGTTGTTTACAACCGTTGCTACGCGATCGTTCGAATAAATATTTTGCGATATGTTTGTCGGCATGGGCTGTACTTGCGTCTATCGACGATATCGCGATGGTGTTAAAATGCGGTATTAATATTGTGACTGTAAATTCGATTGGAACGTATTTCGGCCAAACAACGATCGCGTTGTGCCGCGTTGCATCGATCCTTGGGAATAAACGCAGCTGTTACACTGTAGCGCCTGAAAAAAGGGCGGATCTGACGTCGCGGAAACAGCAAACGCGTTCGACGAGCTGCGATACGAAAATCGTAAAGCCGCCGAATAGATCGAAAGATAGTCATTGTCAACGCTTGAAAATGATTTCCATCTTTTCTTCCGTCGAAAGCGTGCCTTTTCCCTCGATGGTGTCGTTATTCGATCAAACGTTAAAATATGTTTTAGTGTTTGCCGTTCGTTGGCCACATTGATTGTCGAATATTCGAAAGTCCAATATTTTATTTACGAGTAAATAGAGACGACTCGATTATTATTCGCCTTAATCAAATCAAAGTCAATATCAGTTTTAAAATTACCACTGAACAAATTATTTTGTTACCTATGTATTTATAAATTTTCTACTCGCCAACGCGTCGCAAGTATACTAGTATTTTTTATACGCTCGGGTAATTCGTACGTCGATAATGAGATACAGCTAAATAATTATTTGTTTTCGTTTTATTCCTATAAGGTTTTATTTACTCATAGTTTTTAAATAAAATTCAGAGTTACGCGAGGTTCGTAAATAACGAGTTGGAATAATTTCTTTTTGCGAGAACAAGTACATGATCGTTTGGTATGACAATATGAAGTTATTTTTTCGTAAACGCTGTTCGCGTTATCGATAATTAATTTCCGCGAGGCTACGAGAGTACGAGGTTACGCGTACGATTATGTAAACGAAATGACAACTCGTATCGCTTGTAATCGTAAAACTCGTATGCGCGTCAAGGGTAGATAAAAGCCAATTCGATTATAAGTTTCGAAGACCTTACGTTTGAATTAATCGCGGAACGAGCACGACGATTACACCGACGATTAACAAACGCGAGTCAGATTAAAAGCGATTCATCAAAATGTAGTTCAAGCGCGTTTTTGTATTTCTTCGTTCCGAGACGTTTGAGCGAAATTAAACAAGGACGAAGAAAGATCTTTCGTCAAAGAAGTTTTTAAGCTTGAAGATTTTTGCACAGCAGCGAATATTCCGGCATACTTCTTGCTCGTGTAAATGAGTGAATTTAATCGCGCTGATCGTTAAGAAAGAATGAAAGGAACTTTTAATATACTGCAGGTACAATGTACATCCTTATCTTACAGCGAAATAATGAAAAAATGCCGTAGGGAGGTGCAAACAAGTATGTAAGGAAGCATCCGTTTATGAAAGAATATTCTGATATACGGACGTATATCCTTTTCTACGAGAATATAAATCACTATTTTCCGTAAAGTTAGCGACTCGTGTTTTTCGTCCTAATTTAATAGCCAAAAATAATCTGTAACGCGTCCTCAAATCACAAGGAACCATTAAGAATTACCTCGACGATATAATTACAAATTTATTATACAATTCGAGAAGGTTCAAACGACGATCGATTTACTTCGTGTCGATCATTTCTTCCGCGTGAATGGCGCAGTTGCGATCGTTGAACCGCCACATTAATGACGATGGCACGTGCCGCAGGACGCGTGTGCATAGGTATGTGTGTGTGTATGGCCGATGGCGCGATGGGCGAGCCTAACAGGACGTCGACGCAGCGAATGCAAAGGGATGTCAGAGGGGGAGCGCGTCACGATCACCCTTATTATTTATCAACGACGCGACATTTCAGGGTTGACCTCGTTTCTTCTACGTTATTTCCTTCGGCGAGCGCTGTCAATTAAGTCGAGTTATTTTGCGTCATCGCGAGTTACAAATTCGCTCCTTTTCGGCATCTCTCCTTTCCTCGGCGGACGTCGACCAAATAAATCTTCCTATCGTCCGAGAGGAACATCGGCGAAGCTTCTCCTTAAGGTTGAATTACACGGATCACGTTGCCCCGTGGCGTTGCCAGTTGCCAGCGCGATAACGAAGACGCGTTTTTGCTCGTTAAGGAGCGAAATTAACTGAAAGAGGAACTCCCCTTATTAATGATTCGATTCTCTTCTATCTTTCGGTCTTTCTTCCCTTCGTTCCTTCCTCCCTTCCTCCCTACCTCCCATTCATCGTCTCTTCCGCCTTGAGTAATGTTGTTCCTCGGTCATCGAGGAGTTTACGAATCTATGAGAATTATCTCTCGCGGAAAGTTTCAACGTTGTCACGATTCGGAATTAACGGTGGTCGATGTCCTTTACTTCGGGGACTCTTTAGAGGAGCGTTGAATCGGTTCCAACTTGGCAGCGTCCTTTACGATTCATGGTGCCGTTAATTGCAGTTACGTAACGATGATTCACGACGAGCATTTGCTTTTGTCGTGTACGATGGTTAGTATTCTATTGAGAGGAAGCGCGTGCGAGAGAGAGAGAGAGAGAAGCAATTATCCTTAATAGGAATTATTCGATCAATTTCGTTCTTCTAACGCGACAAGGTAAAGTTTACAATGATCGGCAAGGATGATCGAATGGATTCGAGTACGACATAATTATCGAATCTTCCACTTTCTAGTATTGTCTTGTATTCGGTAATTAATATTACGGGTATCTCAGTGGTACATACGTACCAATGCTGATGGCGCTGTAGTATGGCGATGAATGTACTAGGGGTACATTAGGGCATCAGAATACGTGAATATCGTTTTATAAATTCTTTCGTTAACGAAATATGAAACATAAAGGGGCAAAAGTGCGTCTAACCTCACGTCTCTGTTCGACCGTCCCAGAGGTGATTTTATAAGCACGCGATACATTGCCCTCTTCGTGGTCGTGGGAAAACCGTAACTGTCCCTGTAGGTAGCGCGGTTTGGCAGGGCTGAGACCCCGTCGAACGGTGCGACTCACCATCTACTTAACTTCGTCTTACCCCGTGGGTGGGTGCTCAGGCGCGCAACGAGAAGAATCGTCTCCTCCTTTTCACTGGGAACCGGTGGTAGATTCAACCGGCAACGAAGATCCACCAACAGGGGTTTCTCCAAGTTAAAGCAACCCAACGTCTACGGGTGCCGAACCATTTTGGTGGTGGTGGTCTAGTTAGAGAGGGCAGATCGTCGCTAGAGATATCTTAAAATTCGCTTTATGACCAATGGTCATTGGGGATGATATATCGACTCTAGCGAATCGCCGACTCGTACTTTATCATTGCGACGCGTGAGAAATTCGCCGAGCTTAAAGCGAACCCCAACGATCGAACTTATTAATTCGGTTGGTGCTCGGAGTGTCGAAGTACATGCGCACCGCGTTATTGGAATTAACGTTGCCACCGCTACCGCTTCTATCGCCGTTGGTGCTGTTACCATTGCTACTGGCATCGTCGTGAAACGGAGGATCCCGGAGAATAATCGTTTTCGCTTCTGCGACCGGTCACCGTGGGTAATTAAGTTCTCCTGTAGTTTTAGCAGGTTATTGACCGTAAGTTCGGCACCGCGAGTCGTTGTAACTAAAACCGCGACACTTCGACTTGTCCGTGCATTCAAGGAGAAAGTGCCGCCGTTGGTTGGCTCAAACGTGGTCTGCGTATATCTAGTCTAAAATAGTTTTCGCGCGTATCGAAGGTGTCGGTTCATCGAACGTATACTACACGGGCATGCAGACGTGTGGGTTTGAATATGTACGTTCGATGCTATCGTCGGTTCGTTTCATCGGCTTTCGCGTATTCTCCATTTGCATCGCCGAACATCGAAGCGATCCTGCTGTTGCTGTAGAGCGAGAAAGTCGTTCCCTTTTTGTTCCACTCTTTGAGATTTAACGTCGTTATACGTGTATGTGTACGCATCAAGGTTACATTCGTATATCGACCGACGTTGGATAGTATTGTAATACGATGTAATAAACGTCTCCGATATTTAATTAATAAATCTAGAATTAAAATTGAAACGTGAACTATAATGTATTATACGGTGAACGGTTAATCCAAGAAATATTCTAGTTGCCAATTCGTACGAATTAATTCGTTCATCGGTTTTTTTTATTTTATTCAATGGAAGAAATAGGTGCTAGCGATGTTGAGCGAAAGTGGCCGCCATATTTTAGCAGTTCTCTCTCTCTCTCGCTCTCTCTCCCCTATAGTTTAATACTTCTCCAAGACCTACCTTCTATCCCTTCGCCCACTCTTTCCACTTACTTACGGAGTAATTTGATTACCAACTTTTTTTTCTATTTCTTTACTTACAATTACATTACATATTTACTTACAATTTGTTTGTACGTAGCACGCATGCGCATTTGTTAATACGTGACACACACGTACCGAAATTGCCATCAACTTTTTCCAACGATTCGTACGTCTCAACAAATTTTTGTCCTAGCTTGGAACAAGCTTGCTCCTTGTTCCATTGTGTTTTTACCACATAAGCGTCAAACTTACGGTTTTAAAAATGCGCGTAAGATGGACATTTGTCATACGATTAGCATGAATTAGGGTGCGTTTAAAAGAAAAACGATATACATTTTTCTAATACTGCTACCGTTCAATGACATTGTACAGTGTAACGATTGGATGTAATAATCGTGCGAAGTGTTTCTTTCAAAGAAAGCGCATGCTAGCGCTTCCTTTTATATCGTAATACTGCGTACCGATGTGCTTAGAGTTTTAAACAGCGAATAATTGACAATAATCGATCGCGCGAATACTTACACATCGGTAATTTCATGCCGCGATGAAATTACTCGTAAGCGTTATAATAAAACAAAGATTTCCAAATTGTCAGAATATTAATATAATATTGCAAAACGTTAAATTAATATAGCGCTTTGAATTATCGGAAGTTTAAAATCGCTCTGATACTCGATTTTTTTTTAACGCTATACAGTGAGCAATCTAAAAATCGTAATCAACGTTTTATAGCAAGAAATTTATTTTTCGAAAAGATCCAATTTTTTTTTAAAGTGGTCTCTCGTAACACGACGGAGAATTTCATTTATCGCCCTTAAGATCATAATATAATCATTGTTCGTAGTCTTTTAAGAAGAGTATTTTGAGATAAAGTGGGTTGAGTAAAGTGGTCTGTACGCAACAGCGGCAAGATGCGCACTTGTCCTAGATATCAGCTGTATCATGTCACCGGCGTTACAATCCTAGTTACGATGGTTAGGAAAAATTAGAAGGAACGTTAGAACTCGATGATAAAAAGTACGTAAAGAGCACAGACTCTACGAAATATATCATTTTAACGTCTATACGACTGAGATGTATCCGATATCTCGAGTGAACGCATTAAAATAATTTTAATGCTTCTCTCGTGACGATCTCGTTTTATCGCGTATTAACCGAACCGTTTCAACCAAGTCTTACGTAGATACAAAGTAAAATTCGTAGTACGATAGTAAATAATTTTGTTTGCTGTATATTTTCGGTAAGCTTACAGCACAACTGCATAATTTGTGTGTTCGTTTCAACTACTCTTTTGACCGAAGTCGCATTACACTAACGAACAGACGACTCTAATAAGAAGCATGTCAAGCGTGTCGAGTTCCACGACGTACGCAAAGCGATCGTGCAGATTAGAGGTAACAACCTAGCTCGTTTACGAAAGACGAATTAACACTCATCTTCGTAAGACGAGGCCTTTGATCCGATACCAAAGAGGAATCTTTGAAATTTCGGAAATTGAATTCTCAGAGCTGTATACTCGGACGACAATGTAACATTTTAAGCTCGCGGTAACTTCATGCGCAATCATCAAATATTATAACAACGATGCTCTGTCCTAATTTCTCATCGTATCAATATGCTATATTTCTGATATAATAAAATTTACTTTAACAACGCGTTAACATGTTTAATGCTATTAAAGCTGTTCGATTAACGATAGTGATGAAGAATAATAGCGCAGATAATTTTAAAACATTACCGTACTTTGGAGTACCACAATTCCGAGTATTGTTTGCTAATCGTGGCAGATACACGACCGTGCCAATTAAAATCAATAGTCGTTGTACAGAATGGCCACTCGAGCTGCACACAGATGCATAAGTGTACGGCGCTTGAATCTGGATTTGATAACGTTGTAGTTAGCGCCGTGTCAACGGAGCTTAATTCGATAAGCAATGCTTTTTATCAATGTTATCGATTCGATTGACGCGTACGCGAGAGTTTACGTGGATTGCACGTCGAGAATGTCGGCGACGATAGCTCGTTGATGAGAAGGAGCCTTAATTCGGTAAATAATCGTTTTTTTCCCGGTGTTAACGTGCATCTCGGGTAATTAGTTTTCACGGGCTACCGACCACGAGTATTCAGCTTCGAATCGCTGCAACTACCGACCGCAACTCTCGAGTCGAGTTTAAATCTCATTTCGCCATAGGGGCTTCGCCTGACCGCAGAGCGACAAGTAAAATTTCGATCGCGGGAGGATTTTCTCCGTTATCCGATCGCAAGAGTAACGCGAACGATCGTCAAGGCGTCCTTCGATTTTCTTTAGCGTCGTCCCTGTGCGACTTCGCGCGAGAGACGTTGGTTACCTTTAACGTGTTTACCATTGAATGCCGCCGTGTGTTTCCGTCATTTGGAGTTCCCTCTGGAGCAGACGTCGAGTATCGATCCACTTAAGTGCAACGTGTCGTATCTCGATTTTCGGTTACATTGAAACCAAGCTATTTCGACGCTCCTTGCTTTTCTTTTTTCCACGATTCGACTAATTTCTCCGCGGTGCTTTCGTTGATTCGATAGAACTTTGTTAGTTTTGCGGTTCGAGCTTCTATAAGTCCGTACGGTATAAACTTTGATCGGCTCATAAATTCTTGCATCTACCAAAAGCATTTGGTAATGCAACGTTATCGGTAACGAGTTTGTAATTTAATTTGTTTCAATTAATTAGTTAATTAACGCGATTCAGCGTTCTGTCGAAGCGTTCGCTTTCAAGAATTTAAATCGAAATGGAAATTGAAATAGATGAATGATGTCGGTGCGAATCGAAGTCCGTGCAACTTCTTGTAACCGTCGTTTCAAGATAACGTCGAATCAATTGCTATTTGTCAGTCTCGATCGATCGAATGATTTGTGCATTCGCTTTATTGTATCCGATATGGAAACGGATGGTGGTAATTTCGAATCCAAACGGTATCGGTACGTCATGGCGCAATGCGATACGTTATAACTATTTGGATAGTGGGCGAGGTCGTGTTTGAATGGCATCGATACTTGCCAACAGCACGCAAGTATCAATCTTTACGAGTTCGATTTTTACGTTTGGATTTTAGGGGCGCTATGTAGACGACTCTCATCGAGTCGCCGACTGTTATAGTTATACAAAGTAGTGCGCTACGTATATGCATCGAAATAAAATGGCGCGTAAAAGTGTCTTAATATTTCTCAGAATGTCAAAGACGTACTTATACAAAATTCCTCCTATAGATTGATATATTAATATATTAGTTTCTCCCAACTGTTTTTTTATAAACACAACATAAAAAAAACCATAAGAAACAACGGTTTTTCATAAAACAAAAAAAAACGAAATTACTTTCCGAACAACCTAATAGCTTCATATCAATTTGTTCTCTATTTTGCTTTTTATCGTTTATAACAAAACGAGTTCTCTTTTACGTCAGAAAATTTTTCTCTTCGTTCGGGCACGTTGGTTGCATCGCCAAGAATCTCTCGACGCAGTATCGCGCGCCTACAAGCATCGAGCGATTGGATGAAATAGGAAGAAAACGTGTTCAGAAAAGAGAATCCTTTCGTAAAGTCTCTGCGAAAACACCTAGAAGCAACGGCAAACGAAACGATGTTCCTACCCTCCGGGAGTCCCCTTATTTCGATCCCTTTACCCTGCTCTCCTCTTCTTCACTCAGCGTTTCTCTTCGGGCTCGAAACTCGCAATCCTGGAAGGATTAATCGCCAGTTACAATCGAATCGTATTCGAATAGTTGCAGACTGAACGTTCTTAACTTGTATCGTGAAATTGTCCACGAACGCTCTTCGATAACGCATTTCCAGGTGCCCTTACGTCCGTATTCCGAGCCACCATTGTCATCGAGCACCTGTCAGTTGGTGATCGACATTCAATAGCCATCGTCACCGACCAAGACGGACTGCTTCTCGCTGGAGCTGTTTGATCCCTTTGCAGTTCTAGAATTAGCCACCACTGAAAGGAGATTCCATGCCACGAACATACGACGTTTATCGTTTGGACTGCGTGTCGTATCACGCGGTACTTCAAAGCGAATGCTTTCACCCAATTCCCCAATCTCCATCCGCGTGCCAATTTTTCAAGAAACATCGACGAGTGTATAACATTCGATCGCGTGTTACGGTTTATGTCACGAAGATTTCATTTTTCAAATTTCCATCCAAATTCTACCACTCGATTTAAATCGTTTCCTGAAATCACGAAAATATTCGTCTTTTATAATTTCTTCGACAAACAAAATGTATGTATCGGATCAGTCCAAAAGTTCGTGCGCATTAATAGCGCATTAATAACTCAGAAATGCGCACGAACTTTTGGACTGACCTGATATCTCGTATAAGTATTGGGATTACATCGCGCGATTCCTCGATGACACAAGAAACAAGGGATCGAAATTCATCGTTAAAGTTCGATGCTAATATTTTTTATGGAGAAATATAAACGTAATAAATTTATTAGGCGTAAATGACTTTCTTCGAAGACGCGCTAAGGACACTTCGAGAAACTAATAACATCTTAGTCGCGTCAATTTCGACCAGAGGAATGGCGATTCGATCGCGTTTCTCTATCAGGTTGTCGGTAGACAACGGAAAGACGGATGTCGTTTCGCCAAGTCGAGTTTATCGAGAAATAATTGCTTCGAAGGTTGATATTAAATACTCGAAGTTATCAAACGAGTATCCTGACGACGAGGGTAACGAAAAAGCCCCTCGATGTTTCCTGCGCTGAAATCTTTCCGCAGCGAGCGATGATACTCGTCGGTAGCAGCGAAAGTAGCAGAGTTTTCTATTGTTTGCGGGAGATACGCGCGTCGATCCGCCCGCTTTTTCCGCTTCTATCGTCGTCGTTTTTGCTGTTGCTCGGTTCAGTTGTTATCGTGACAAACGCCGTTGTTGCGACTTTTACAGTCGCGTCTTCAGTACCAACATCGTAATAATCTCGCGGGGATTTACGAGGCGTTCTGCATCGAGATCGTGTGGAATTCCATAGCGATCTCTCTTCCCCTTTCCTTCTTCTACCCCTCGAACGAGGCATTATCGTCGAGGCCAGGGAGCGTCTCCATTCTGGAAAAGAAACGCGGCTCTAAAAATTCGGGTCCTTATTCCATTCGCGTTACGTGTATCGCCCGACCGTAATATTATCGATGATATTTCGCCGATTTTATCTTCAGCGAGACGACGCGATTTCGAATAAAATTCATTTTATTCCCAATGCGTAGAATTCGTAAAGGATATTGTAGGATTAGATGGTCGAAAGTACCCTCGAGTCGATTTTATCTCACCGTGCGCTATTCGATAGCTTATCAAATAGAATTATGTTGTACCAAATTTCAATCCTGCTTCAAAAGCAATTTTCGATTTTTCCTTCTTTTTTTCGCGTTGCACGGATGGGAAAATTCCATCAAAATTCTAGAACGTTCCGAAGAATGCTATCTATGCTTGCGATTTTTCCCAGATTTTTTTAAAACCAATCCGAAGTCTAAGAAACGTAAAAGCGTGAAAAAACGCAGCTTTCGAGTGGACAAGAATTTCCTTTTTACAGTAGTTAAATATTGGCACGATCGTTATCCTCCACTTTTTCAGATTTTTCCGTAAAGTGCGCCATAGTTAAAGCAATGAAAGAATGGAAAGTATTAAACACGGTTTATCACGAAAAACCTCGAAAGTATCGGCTTTTAATTTTTTCAGCTGTTGCGCAATTTAATTTATTTGACTGTCCTGCTGTATTTTAAATAAATACATTTATTTATTTTAAAAAAGCAGAAAATTCTACATGATTCTGGAATTCCACGCAAGCGTATTCGGGTCACTCGAATGAAGTTTCACTTAAAAGCTACGAGACAAACGAATCGATCGTGATCGTCACCGTCGGGATTTAAATGTCGTATTTCTCGCGCGGCTCTTCTAAACGCCCTCACACGTAAGCCCCTTGTCGACATTTAATTTCGATCTTGATAGTACCTGCGATCAACACGGGGAATATCAGATCCCTAGAGGCGTCAAAGCGAGCGAAAATAAGAGAAGAAAATCGTATTAAATGGCACGAAATATTTTGCCTCTCCTTTGGAACGAGATCCCTCGATTTTGATGCGTAATCCGACATCCATGGCGTTAACCGAAGCGCACCTGCTTCTCGCAAGAGACGACGACGATAATCGAAGCGCGCCAGTGCGAACGATTGAAAAAAAAAGCGAGAAGAAATCGAATTCGAAGGGCAAACGGCCGAAACGAATTCTCCCTTTTGCGAGAACTAATTGCGCGGGCTGCATCGACGTCTTACAATTAGTCGGACTACTGGCGCGTTTCCGCGAATACGCGGATACGAGATTCATACCGCGAACGAAAAGCCTCAAAGACGGTCGTCGCTTGCAGAGGAGAGGCGAACCATCGCGGAACGAAGGTCTAAACTCCTCTTTCGCGGTAGAGATGAAAGGTAGAGAGCCAGAGGCGAAAGCAATATGATCAACGTTTCGACGCTTTGGCAGGCGCGATTAAATTGCAACGATAACGAGGGAGCCGTAGATCTTGCGACAGTAAATAGAAAACGCGATCAACACTGCCTCCGTGAAAGCCTTACGTTTCTGCAATTCATGTCGTTCGTTTCTCGCGTGGAATGGCGAGAAATTAGAAACAAAAGCGATGCTTTCGTTCCCGTTATAAAAATCCGTTGTTACGAAGTCACGCCTCCGTTTCCATTGGACGCGTATTTTTCTTGCCTCGAAGGAGAGCGTCTTGGAACGTCAACGACACCACATCCGAGAAAAAACTCGACCGACGAAAGAACGAAGGGAGAATCGAAAGGCGCGAAAGAGGCAACTCGAGCAACTCGAGACGACGAATGAAAAGGGAAGCGCAATAAGATCGCGGCGTGAAATTAATATGCAATTTTTCTCTTCCTCCGAGGGAAAGATTCTTCGCTACGTACGACGTCTCGCGTTTCAACGAACATCCGGTATCTTCCAATTTCCCGTTGTTCCCGCCTGGAAGGCGCACGATTTTATCCAGGGGAAGAAAAGCGGTAAACGCGGCAACCAGACGATCGCGCGGCCGAAACGACGAGAACGACGAGGGATCGCCTCGGGTTAACGACGGAAATTTTTGAACGACGAGAAGAAGGAGAGAAGGAGGGATAAAAAGAAGGGAAAGGGGTCGCGAAGGAGTCACGGAGGAAGAAGAAGAAGAAGAAGAAGAAGAAGAAGAAGAGGGTAGTAAAGATAAGGGCGTATCGCGGCCGATGACTTCGTGGATGCATCAAACGACGTTCCTCCTGCGTATCTTCCTCCGGCAGACATCGATTTTCGCGTAAAGCTTCGACCCTCTTTTCACCCCCTTTTTAAATCCGTCCCTTTCCATCTTGCGTCGTTTTCCCTTTTCCGCGAGTCTTCTCTCTCTCTCTCTCTCGGTCGTTCCTCGCCGCAATTTCTTTATCCATTAACGCGATATCAAGCGGAACGCATCCCTAACGTCGTTCGATCTATCGAACGGCGTCGTATCGATCGGACGTGCATTCATCGCGTCTTATCTTATCTTCGATTTACCACGTAAGCGAGGTAAAGTCTGATATGGCGCAACGCTCCGATCTCTGCTCTATTTAAATACGTACTCGGCTGGAGGGGATCGTGCGCGAAGTCACCCTTCCATTTTGAACGTCGTTGCCTCCACGCCTCGGCGTAATTTCCACCTCGCGATTCTTCCATCCGTTCGTTTGGTCGGGTGTCGATCCACCGTAGATACGAGTCGTATCGTTGAATCGATCTCAAGACAGATTCTCGTCGGTTTTCGAAAGGCGAGACCGATCCGCCGAACGCCCTTTAAAATACAGCTTTTCCCGAGCCTGGAGGAGGAAGTTAAGTTGGCATATTTTATACGGATATAACTCGACGTTTTCGCGATATGCAGTGCGCGCAGAGGTAAAAAGTGGATAATCGGATATCGTATTTACGTACTGCATCGCGGCTCGGCTTCGTAAGCCACATTCGCGTGATTATGGAAGGGGCTGCGATCCTTCGAGATAGGAAAACTCCTCGAGGCTTACGTTCGCCGAGGTCTGCGATGTTATTAGCGTTGAAAAATATTTGTCGCGGCTTTAGCGGGCGATTTCTCACGGGCTAAATCCGCAAGTTAAATGGAAAATCAGAAGTCGAGAATCAATGAGAGAGATACGAATTATCTGGATATAATAATGGATATGGTTAAGAATGACGTAACAGTAATAGGAGTACGTCGTTTAAAACAATATTAAAAAGTAAGGAAACATTAAAGAGGCTGTATCATAAGGGACGATGGTTATTTTGTGTTTTGGATTTACCGATCGAAATGACAATAAAACGAGCATGCTCGAACGGCGCATAATGAACTATTCCTTTGAATAGAGTATTATTTTAATTTTCTCGAGGCAAATTTCTCTTTCTCTTATTTATCTTTGGACCTCAGAATTCTTCTCTGTATCGTGGCGTCTTTCTTCGTCCAGTAAATTTCCATCGAAAGCGCGTTACGTTGGGTCCATTCCATTTGCATTTTTTCGATCGATCCTCGAGGCGACGGCCATTCGGCGCGAGTTTATTCGGGGAATCGAGACAGCCAATGAAATTTTCGAGATACGAAGCTACGAATTCTACGATTCCTTTTGTTTACTCCCTCGAAAGAAACGAAGAAAATTACCAGCGTTATTTCTCGCTCTTCCCATTCTTCTCCTCTCTCTTTCTCTGTTTTCCAAAACACACGTATCTCAACGCGAGCCGGGGTGAATCAAGAAAAACGACGCGAATCCCGTGGCATTATACTAAACCAGCACTTTGATCATTTCCCGTGGAAAACGTTGACCGTGACGTCAACCGAGAATAAATTCCGGAATATCCATCCGGTGGATGGCGACCTGCAGCTCGCCGTGCATCGATCCGCGAATTCTCCTTTTTCGATAGATCCGGTAAAATAGCTCGATGGAACGAATTGCTTCGATCCGACGTGAAATCGATTGTCGGAAGGTTCAACGGTGGACTCTGTAGCGCGATCCGTGCCGCTATGTAAACAACGAGGTAACGCGAACGTAGGAACGCAAAATAGCACGTTGCTGAATCGTATTGGATCGGTGAAATAGCATACCTCCGTGAATCGTACCAGCGGGTACGGAATTGCGCGCTAGTTTGTCGTGGAAACGATTGTCGCCGAGGAGAATCGAACCTTTGATCGAATCCATTTTCGGTTCGATGCTCCCTCTCTCTCTCTCTCTCTATCGCTCTCTCTAGATACCGCATCGTCCTTTCCCTTATCAGTGATTACGGAGGATTTGGATTTAGCAAGGTTTCACTTTGATCCTTCGCGAGGTTTTTCCCTTTCAATTTTTCTCTCCTCTCGAAAGAATTTTTCTTCCTCTCTTTTTTCAAGGAAAAATATCAAGAAAAGCGATTTTCCTCGACAATTTGTCGCAAAAATTAATTTAATACGGAGACGGAGCTGTTTTCTCTCCATACTTGACTCGACGCTTTCGTTACGCGCGCGTCTTTACTCTCTCGCTCATCTTCTAATAATTCTCGTTCTTATCGTCGTCGTCGTCGTCGTCGTCTGACTTTCTCGTTTTTTCCCCTTTCTTTTTTTAAGCAGCGGCGTTCAGCCATTGTCTGCTTTCTTT
>JAITYT010000616.1:179198-193006 GCA_025433975.1 Liostenogaster flavolineata | reverse complement strand
AAAAAAAAAACAAAACGACCTTCCGAACAACCTAATATTTGATCGCTTCAACGTATTTTGCATTTCTACGAGGCTTCCATTGATATCGTGAGACACGCAAACACGCATACAATAGGAATAGTATCGTAGGCTTCGAGTAAATATGTTCAATTATCGTCGATTTTCATTTCCACGAACGGAAAAGGATCGCGCTTTTTCCCATCGACGATGACAGTGACAATATTTTGATCGAGGTCCGAGCCAGCTTGGACGTCGTTTCACCAAGGATTGGAGCGAATTGCGATCGACAACCAAGCGACAGGAGGCAGTCCATTGGTGCGAACTGGTAACCAATTACCGCGCGGTAACCGCTCGCTGACGGTGCACGTAGGACGTTAAGATTTCCCGTCTGGCTCAGACGGTCTCTTATCCCTTCGCCGTTCACGCGCACTCCGTTTCGATGCTTCCAAAAAATCGCTCGATATCACGTGCCATCAACGTACGCGCGATCGTCGAAAATAAGGAAGGAGGTGCGTCGATCTCGATTTTTTTCGACTCGTGAAATCCTCGATGTCGTTTTTGATTTTCCATCTCTCTTTCTTTTTTTTCTCTCAAAAGAGAGTCAGCGCACGATACGACGTTTACTTCTGGTAGCGACTTAAAGACGCCGCGATAAGCGTAATCGTCGACTCAGGAACGTACAGTAGCGGGAAAAAGTTGTTGCATCTTAATTTATTTCGCTCCAAGCCATCTTTTTAATTTTAACAGAACACGCGCTCTCGAGGCACGTTTTCGATGTTTTTCTCTCGTTATGCTTCGAGACTTGTCGAAGATCGGACCATTTCGAATTAAAATCACCTAGATCTGGAATCAGAATTAGGGTGAGAGTCTTTAACGCACTTTAGGCGCTTCGTTGTTTTTTTTTTTGCGACACGGAGAGCAGTCAGCCTAGCAAGTCGAGCTTTGTTCGAATAATTATTGAAACGAATAATTAGGATCGAGACGGTAATTAGCACGAGATATGAAATGTCAAAAGGGAAGAAGCTAGATTCCTTCGCGCGATGATAACAGACTCGAATGATTCAATGGCGGAATCGTGTGGAAAAATGCTTCGACGTCGTGGACTGATATACGACATAACTTGCGTTCTTATTCATCCTCTCCTCTCGCCCATGCGCTCACGATTACCCATTGACTCTGTCCGAGCCATCCGTCGTCTCTCGCCTCTCCTTTTTCGCGAGTACAAACCTCCTCGAAACGGCCTTTTTCGAAGGGCTTTTTTCCACTTTCGCGCGATAAACGAGAATCTTCGGCGTCTCGTAAATGCGTCAATTCCCGTAAGAAATTTTCAAGTTTACTCTACGACTAAGTCGAGAACGATCGAGTCTCGATTGCTAGACCTTTCTGCTTCTTGACCTTGCTTGCCTCTAAGAAGAATCTCAACGATTTCGATCGAAGGTGGCGAACGCTGTGACACTGTAAACGACTGAGAAAAATACTTTGAAGCGACGAACATTTAAAACGCAAGTAACGAGAAATGATCTCGAACTTGGAAATTCAAATAATTACGAAGCCTTACGGATATGCGATACATAATGCATTTAGGTAAATGTTACGCAGTTTTATAAAATATCCAAATTCACTCCAAGTGGCCATTTCTCGAGTTTGTACTGTAACTCGTAAACTATAAGAAATAGATAAATTATTAGTTAACTTAATCCTCAAAATAAAGAGTTTTTCACGACTTTTATTTGTCCGTGTCAAAATTCGTAAACGTAAAATTTCACGACCCGAAGAAACACTTATCGTGATAAATTGCAATAAACTAGTAGTAAAATAATATTGATATAATAACACAGAAAAGTCACGCACAACGAAAATAATAATACGAATTGATCTACGACTTTCAAATTATTGCGTTCACGTAAGCTGACGAATGGCACCCACGCTTCAACGATAGATTGCGATGCTTTTCGCGAGGATCGTCTTCTTACAATATCGACGCTTTGTACATCGCTTTACCGTACGAGAAAAATTCGTAATCTCCTTGGTGGAAGGAAGGAAGGAAGGAGAGGACGGTGTTCGTTTAAAAGCGTCGATAAACGAGATTATATTCGACTATCGGTCGCGAGTGCGCTCGCGTTGTGTCGTGGAGTCTTTATTTAAATCACTGGCTTCGCCTTGGCGATATCGTCGTGGAAGCGCGACGGTGCCGCTCCTTTGAAACGACGATCGGTCGTACTTTACCAAGCAATTACGTTTTCACGAATAATTTTATCGTCGCTCTCTTTCACCCTTGGGTATTTCTACGACGCCCTGGCACTGCGTCGAGTGCACGCTCAAAGCTTTATTAGTTCCTTAACCCACTTTTGAACAATGCCAAAGTACGCCGAGTACCTCAAACTCGTCTCAATGGCGTCCCCTAACAATGTCTCGTAACTTTCCATGGTTTTATATATAGTCGCACGGGATAAATTGCGTGACGGTCGCGATTTAATCGGCATGGAGCCACGCGAGTACTTACGCCTGAACGCGTACACACTTCGAACGAATCGATAATGGCGTTCGCAGTGTCTTCCGATGCGATAATTATTTGTATTAATATTTTTTTGCTCTTCGAAAGGTAAATAAGCAAATTTTCGCTAAGTTTTCCTTCGCGAAAATTTAACAAGACCACTTAAGTGCGAACATTGCGCGCGCGTTCAAAGCTAGAGCCACGTTTTACCCTTCGTGCAACTGCTCGAATTTCTCCAGACCGTCGGGGGCTGACCTTAAGGCTGTTGCTCACCCTTGGGACACGCTTTTATTTTTTTCCCTCGAATCGAATCGAACGTTCTTCCTCTTTGAATTTATCAAAGGAACTTTATTTAAGTCGAATTCCTATTCGATATCGACGCTAGGGAAATACAGGCTTAAGAGAGAACGGATATCATAACGTGATTCGTTTTATTTTCGTGATCGAAGATAATTATCCGTGATGTTCGCTATGCGAAGGGAAATTTCTTTCTGAAAGCTCTTCAAGAATTACGTTAAAGTCAGTCTATGAATATGTAATGTATATATTTCTACTTCGTTGATATCGTTTGTCGCTTTACTACTTGGAAATTCCCTTTCGTAAAACTTTTCGGAAAGTAAACAACTGTTAGGAAGTGCTGTTACATTCAATTTGCGGAACTTTGCCTTCAATTTTTTTTCTCCTACTTCAGCAAAATCCTTCGATAGAGTCGATTCGTAACGTCGATTAAGATTCGTATGACAGAGCAAAAGGGTCAGAATTTGTCGGAAGAGATTCAACTTTGGTATCTCTGAGTTTTATACAACGACCTTTCCTTTCTTTAATATCTACAATTTTACGACCAGTTAGTTGGAGTATCGAGAAAAACGTGAAACGTTGTATTTGTTCGAATCTTTGGAAATGTGGTAAGAATGTAATTAATAAAATAGTAAATTCAAAAAGACTCCAAATTCTTGTTCATGATATATACGTATGCGCTTATCTTTCTTTCTTTCTCTTTCTCGTGCTGCCCTTTCTTCTCCACGGTTCTCTTAGCGGGTCTCTTAAGCCTATGTTATTTACTGGCGGGTCTCTTATGGCCATACGAAGAAAAACGATCAGTTTCAGTATTACTTTCGCCTTCCAAATATTTCAAATCTACCACGAAACGAATTTTTTAGACACGTACACAAGATATTCGATTTACGTCTGAGCGTTTCAACGTGAAACGCCACATCGCGTATCTACGAAGGTTCGTAGTTCTTGATCGACGCGGGGGTAATTCCGTTGGATAATCGAATTTACGAATTTCACGGGAAATTTCGGTAAGTGCACACGCGCACACGTGCTGGCGGTGTAGCTGCATCGGGATAAGAAGACGCAGAGACAAGAAAGAATGCTTTTCCATCTGGTAGCATCCTCTTCGGTACGTACTGTGTTCTCTCTCGTCTAGTTCGTGGGTGGCACTTGGTGGGTGTCGGTAACGGCAGTAGCGATGGCGGTGACGGCGCTATCGTAATCCTTTGCCCTTTCGCAGAATTTCTCGGAGGTACTGTTAAGAGTACGATCGTTGCATGCGAAGCGCCACGTATTCGCACGATCGTCCGTGTACACGTAAACACACGTAGGCAAAAACGTTTCTTTCGTTTTACTCTCCTTCCTCTTCCTCTTCCTCTTCCTCTTCTTTCTCCGTTGGTAAACTCGCGTCTTACCTTCTTTTTTCTTCCTCACTTCGTACGACGTCTCTCGAGGAAGCTTCCTTTCTCTTTTCTTAACCCCTTCCAACTCACCCGCTCCTTTTCACTCTCCAACAGTATCCTTTTTCTGCTGCTTAGCCGCCTTCGTCGTGCAGTCTCGTTTTTCCGCTTTCTCACGACATCCAATTTCCATAGCATTAGGCTTCTTACACACGTAAACGGGGATCGTCGGAGGCCGGTTGGGTGTCGCGTCGCGTCTTCTTTCTCGACCATCGTGCCTCTAAGAATGTCGTACAACGAGCGACGGGCAAGATGCGCTCAGTCATCTTGGAAACTACCCATCTCCTTTTCTTAACTTTCTCTCTCTCTCTCTTTCTCTCGCTACTGCTTATTCCCCTTTTCTATTTATTTTCTTTTCTTTCTACGAATGCCACTTTCGTGTAACGGCAACGCGTCGGTTTTCACCCTCTTTGAAAGGACATTGCGGGACGTTTAAGCGTCGAGGACCTTCTCGGAGACGCGCGAACGACGTGGGTGCGCCGAAGCGCGAAGACCGTTTACCACGAGGGGAAATTTACTAATAGATCGAAACGATATCGTCGTGTTGAGTGTTTCGTAGGTTAAAAAAGACCAGGCAGTTTGCGCGTCGTTTCACGCCCTTTCGTGTTTTTTTCTTCGTCCTTAAAGTGACGTAACGTTCGAACGTTAAGTTACCATACGTCTTTACGTTGTCACGTCTTTTCGATAACTGAAATTGAAAGTTATTCGTTATTTAACACACTATAGTCCGTTCTAAATTTTAAAAATACGTGTTTCCGCCACCAGCGGTAGTGGTCCGGTCGAGTATTTTTACGTGTTTTTGCATCGTGTTCGGTGACTCCCCTCTACGGATTTATTTCGAACTATTCGGACCTAGTTCTTGTTCTTGCAGCTTCGGGTAACTTTACCCATTGTTCTGTGTGAATCTGTTTGGTCTTTAGGGCTAGTTCTGGAGTCGTACGAGTTTAATTGTATACTTGTACCTTGCCAGCAAAAATGCAAAAAAATGCCGGAACCAAGGGCTAGTCAATTTTAAAGGGCGCCGACCTTCTATTCAGGCGATTCTCATCGTCGGTTGTCGATAAGAGACACCTCCTTCTCCACCTGATGTATCCTTGAAAAGAGTCCGTTGCAAAAAGTCGCGGCCCTTTGGCTTAATTTAGTCTTTGCTTCTTCACAGTGGCGTGTTTTTTATGGACTGAAATTAAAGGATATTTAAAAATTGCGTTCATAGATGGTGGAAAAATTGTTGAGGAAGTCAGAGCGAAAAGCGACGCAACCTTCGATCCAAGTCGAGAAGAGACGACTTATCCACCGATGCATCCTTGAAAAGCGTCCGTTAGAAAAAGGCGCGACCCTTTCGCTCGATTTAGTTGCTCTTACCGAGCTACGACGACGTCGGTTAACTGTAACGTATCTAATGCAACGCGATCGACCACAAGTTTTTTTGCCGTTCGCGCGCCTCCCTCGCGCCTTCGACGACGCTCGAGCTCGTTCGCAACGAAAAGCTCTTGGCGCGACGACAACGTTTCAACCGAGGTAGCAAAAGGAAGAGTAAGAGGGGTGGAGTGGAGGGGAGGGGTAAAAAAAAAAGAAGAAACAAACACACGTACGCGGACGCCGCGCGCTTCATTTACTCGATCCTTTAACGCTAAAGCACGGAGACATTGCGGGGCCTAATTCAATAGCCATAAACTGGTTCAATCTCACGCATGGTAGTTCACCGTGTACTCGACGTGTAACGTCGTTCGACGATGGCGCTACTTTCAGAGAGGCTCGAGCGCGCCGGGAAGGCACGAGCCACGGGAGAGGCGAAGCGTGAGATTGAAATAGCCAGCGCTGCTACTTTACGGTTAACACGTGCCTCGCTGTGCGTCGTAATCGGTTTCGCGTCACCGTTCTCGCTGCTTTGCCTTTTAAAAATCGTGTTCGATTTTCAGCGCCGCGTTCTCGCGTTGCGTCTTAACTTTTCACTGTTCTTCGTACGGAAACGAAATAAGGAAAACGTCATTCTTCTAGACGTCGTTATTGCGATCCGATATCTTTACTAACACCTTAAAGATCGCTGCACATTTTTTAGCAAAATAGTTCGTTTTTCTAACATCGAGTAAAATCTTCGCGTTTTATGTATGAACGAATCTTTAAAAAATTATTTTATATTTTGGATATGTTTTATTCAGAAAATATAGAAGAATCCACGTAATAATTTTCGTTTACATATTCTTTAGGTTTCCTAATTAAAAGTTTCAGTATTATTCTATGATATGAAACGAAATAAAAATGTAGTACTTTTTTTTGGGTCGAAAATGGCATGGAAGTAGCGATATCGAGTCAAAGCGCAAAGTAATAAAAACTTAGAAGTGGGATTAGGATGTTGGAAACGACCGTTACAAGTAAAGCAAATCTATTTCAGTAGAATTAATGTGTTTCCGATCGAACACATTTTTAATTTTACCCGAGAGATGGCTATGAAGTTATTGTTTACAAAAACGTGTTAGCGCGGGACCGGTCCTTAAGGTGTTAAATATATTAAATAATACCGATTGAAACAGGCCAGCGTGGAAAAGTACGCGGAAAATGGTTACTTGCGCTGTGGCAGACTTTATCATCAGGACCCTGTGTAGCGTAAGCGTTAAGTTATCGTTCAGTGCCTATCAGCCGCTACATGGCGGAATTATCTCGAGGTGGTTAAGCACGCTCAGACCCATCGACAGGGACCTTTTTATGGCCGCGTGTCGAAGGGGATGGAACTCTGATAACACCGAGGCAAGAGTAACCCTGGAAAACGACACGTTTGTCAATCCAAAGGGTATTCCTTAGCGAAGTACGGTGCAGTCAAGAACTAAAGTTATAGTCTGAGATTTATCCCGTAGTAAATACTTAAATATTTAGTTTTATTTTGTAAAGTATTCTATAGCGAAAATATCTTTTTATGCTTTCTACGGTACTTTTCATCGGACGTAAAGAAAAGTGAAAACTTTTCGTTCTTTGTAGTTTTGCATCGTACTTATCGCAGTCGCTCGTGTATTTTTTTTCTTTCACTGTGAATAATATATCGCTTATATCGTTGGATAAATAATCAAAGGTCTAACGAAAAAGTGAACGAACCGGATTCCACGTACTGGAAAATCAAGAACGCTCGATCGTAAACGTGATTTTTAAAGTTAACATTGTATTTTAGACTCGTCGATCCTGAATCGCTTCATCGTTATCAGCGAGAGTTCGATTCGTTCGATATTAACAATGAAAAAGCCATTCGTTACGAACGAACGCGCTTCCAACCGTAAATTCGATATGGAAACGATGCGTATGAAATTGAATTCGAAATAAGCGATGTCTCGCGTTAAATTCGCTTTTACCGTGTCGCGTAACTTTCCTTCCACTAGCTCTCGCGATTAACGTTATTTCCTAAAGTGGAAAAAATAATCGATAGCTACGTAAGTACGCGTACACACACGTCTTTCCCATCCGATCGTATTAACCCCTTAGCTCGATGAAATCCGGGTCCGAGCTGCAGGGATCAACGCGCAGTAAACAAACAAAAAAAACTGTGAAAAAAGGGTCGAAATCGGTCGCTACTATCAGCAGTTTCATTATCAGAAAAAATTTTTCCGCGCCCGATTTTCTACCCGCGAGCCTGGCTCGTGATATTCACGTGAATTTAACGTAGAAATGAACGTAGTGAATTTCGTAATAGCGCGAACGTAACGACGAATGAATGTCGATATGGCAGTACGAATCGACACGTACTTAAGCCCCGTTATCTAACTCCCCTATTTATTAGAGACGGAAATAGAGATTCGGTAGTTCGTGAGGTCGAATCCTACCTAGCGGCGTTCCCTGATCCAAGAGGCAATAGTATCGCGTGTCGTATCGCGCGACTATCGACAGTTATTCGACGATAATCGTGATCGTAACGCGATGCGTTAAAATTAACCCGGTACTAATATTAAATCGGGCAATTTGACAGAATATCCATTTTATACTCGACTTGACATCGATCTGTAGAAACAGTTCGAAACAGATTTGTCGTTTTATCACAAATATCTTATTTTATTTAGATCCTATCTTATTTTAAATAGATCGAAACGAAGAGGAATCGTTGAAGGTATTATTAAAGGAGTAAATTGAACTTTCGCTTAAATTTTTGCCTCGGATTACAGGATACCGAAGCCAATCCTCTTCGTAATCCTAAGAAGGATTAAAATTCTATCGTAATTTTGGTCAAAAATCGAAGATTCGGGTGAAACGAAACATTGAAAAGACTGAAAGTCCCATTTACGTTAGAAACGCGTTTGTTAGCCGAACGCGTTGTACGATTGATAGATGTCGATGAAGCTTGCGAGCGTTGCTCTATCCACCCTTAGATTTCAATCTCGTCACCGAGCTTGGTAAGCGGAACTAATCGACGAAAGACGCTGGATTTTGGAAAATTATCAAACACCTTCCGGGAAGGCGGACGACTCGAGGAGGCGAAACTCGCTAGGTAAACGACAAAAGGCGGGATCTTAAATCGAATTTGCCGTGTTTGCGGGCGCTATCCCTCGGAGCAACATCAATTGCGAGGAACGTTATCCCAGCTGCCTCTTCGAACGATTCATCCTCCATTTATACGCCGGTTGACTGTTATCCTCGTCGAAATTGTGAAGACAGATAAAGTCGTCGATGCTCAGAATTGCCTTAGCCAGTCGAGCCGCCGCTCTTCCAGCTTCGACTTCTTCTTCGCTCCGGCCACCGCCGCGAACGCCATTCCCTAATCCGAGTGGCGCGGCATTCTCCAAGACCATAATTCTCATCTCGCGACGATTCACCGAAAGCGGTCGCACGTTTTCTTCCTAGGCGGTTTATCTCGATTATCCTTTCCTAGCCGGTATTGCTCGCGGTCCGCGCGGTGTTCCTACCTCCAACTCGCTTCCTCCACTCTTCTTCGTTCCTTCTTTCTGCGCGATGAAAATCGTCGTATCTGGATGCCAGCGGAAAATCCCGCACGACGTTTAATTTTAACCAGACACCGACTCCCGCGGGATCGGAGACACTTTTATCGCCGGCATAAATCTAATTGGAGATCTAAGTAAGATACGGGCGTGGAGGGTGAGACGTCTTTCGAGCGGGCCTTCCTACGAAGCCCCTCTATCGGATTTGAATGGGTTCTTTCGCTCCGCCACTCGGAAAACTTTCGGTAAGGAATGTTGTGGAAAAAGCGTGGAAGGAACGTTATCGTACGCCGCCTGTTACGGATACGACGAGAACGAGGGAGGAGACTAAATATTTGCCGGAGGCGTGCGATTATTCCACGAGGAACAAAAGAAGCGTGATCCCGTAGCTCGACGTCGTTCGATCGGATTTTTGCGAAGGCCGTACGGCACTCGAGCGGTTAAGGCGCTTCGTATTTCTCCATTAAATTGGATTTACCGTTCGACGGATACACGGATCACGGGGAAAATCAGGCTCGAGCTATACTCGATAGAATTTCGTAAACGAATCCACGGTTAGCTGTTGGTCGCTTCCCGTCTCGAGCGCCGTAAATATCGTTCGTTAAACGTAAAACGTCGCGCTCGACGAAATCCACTCATTTGATACGAGATTCAATTTCGCGAATTATGATGACGTTAAAGCGACATCGAGGTGGAAGAAGGCTCCTGCCGTTCTCGATGTAGTCTTAAGAGGAAACTCGATCAATTACCGTCCACGTTGAGAAAACACGAGACTCGAGAGACCAGTGTTTAATCGAATCTCTGTTTCGCCTATCGTGGCTCAGCAGTTAGGTGGTGCAAAATTCTTTGTATCCTCTTTTACGTCCGTTCTCTCTCTCTCTCTTTTAGTGCTTTTCTCGTTCCTCTCGTGCTTTTTCATCGTTCGAATCTCCAAATGGTTTTTCACCTTTGTCTCGCCGTTGGCCGCGCCTCTGTTGAAATTCACTCCGTCGAGAAGGAACTGCAACGGTGTTCGTAATTGATAGTGCTAAGCTTTAATAGCGTATTTAACTTCGGTGTTGCGCGCTCGTCGTCGTTATTCGCTCTCGTAGCCAATGAAATTTACCGACGAACGGAGGGTGAGCGATCCTGCTTTATCGCTTCTCGCAAACTATTAGCGGAACGTTATTAGACGCACTTTCGTCATTTTTCTTTGCCGCGCGAGCCATTCTTATCGTCCTCTCGCAACGAGTGCCTAGGATAGCCATTTTTATCTCCTGGAAAATCGTGCGTTCGACTATTGTCGGAGGGATTAGAACGATTCGTCGTATCGTTGGAACGAAAGAAGCTTTTTACTCGACGAATAAAGGGTTGACGTAATTACGCTTTTTTCAAACGATCGTTGCAAAATTAAAATATTTTGTATGTCGAAAGCGCATGGATTCTTTTGCCGAGATTTAGTGGAATTGTTGACGAATACTCGTGTCGACGACATTAATTTTAATCGATTATATGAAATTACGAGGTGACAAACGACTGACTTTTGAATCCTTACGACTTTTATTACACAACCATAATAATTTTGATCGTTCGGCGAAATCTCGTTATTGACAAAATTCGCTTGAAATAAATAAGTTAAGCATCGATTAAGTACTTTGACATCAACGTTTTAAAAAATATTGAAAGTGCAGTTAATCGATTCTGCCGATGAATGGCTTATTTGTCGAGTATATCAGTCCCTTGTTACGGAGAAAATCTGTGAAAATAAAATTACGATCTATCCATGCTTTTATCAAGAAGCACACCCGATGATTCGTTTTAAAGCATATTCGATACGAATGACCATATATCTTCGACAAGATCGTTTCGCGAATATATGCGATATTTGCGTAAATTTCAATACGCGGTCGTAACAACGCGCGATATATCATACATTGGTCCGATGTATTCCACACAATTTTTTTTAAACGAAGAGACTTTGGATGCATCGCACACGTTAATTAACAATGAGAAAAATCCCGTTCTTAAGCGTAATTTTCGTTCGCGCAACTTTCAAAATGAGAAGAAAAGAATGGAATACCGAATAGCGAAACTTACAATGAACCTCAGAACTGGCTACGGAGCCAGTTCTCGATTCGTGCAACAAGAACAAGGAGAGGAAGTTGCGAGCTAATATCCCAGTGGAAGTGCTACGGGTACCGGTCGATCCACGCTAAAATTATTTTTCGAAGAGTCGTAGAGACAGGCGAAAAAGAAGTTTTCAAAGCGTCCGTTCGTACTTTTATTGTCTCGGCTGAGAGTGGCGCCATGAATTCGTGATCGGGCAACAAATTCTTGGACTTCGATCTTTCCTCTTTCGTCTTTTTCTTTCGATTCCTTCGTCCTTTTCGACAGGAACCACGTTATTCGTTATGGAGAAGGATTCGCCTGTCTCTCGAATCGATCGACAGACGCTAAATCCTCGTCGAGAGTTTTCAACCCGATACAAAGCGTCTCTTTGAGTCCCTTTCGATCGTCGTAAAACGGAGCTTCGGCGAGACCGTTACGCGAAGTAGTTAAAACTGACTTTAACGCGGCAATTTTGAGCCACTAAAGCGCGGCATCGTGATTTTTCGTGTCGATAAACGCGACATTAAGCGCCAACGAAAACGTCCGCGAAGATTCGAGGGAAAAAATAGTACATCCGTCTTGCGCCATAACGCGGCCATCAAAAGTTTACGCCGCAGAAAGGTGAACTCTCGCGCTGCTCAACGACTGAAAGTCGCATCTCGTTTCGCGCTGGAGATTTTATTTTGCGACGTGTCCAACGGAAAACCGTTCATTTGCCTTCTTGCGGCTGATACACCTTTCATTTCGTTCGATCGGAATCGGCATAATGCGGTACTCTTTTATAACAAATTTCATAAATTTTAAAATCGCTGCGAGAGAGCGAGAGAGAGGCGCGTGCGAATGAACATTCATCGACGTTACTTCGAAATCAAATAAACGATTCTCCGCGAATCGCGTTAATAAATTAGCTGACTGCTTGTAGTGCGTTCTTCAACTTCGAAACTCGAGTTCTATGAACATTTTTGTCTGTACCTAGCGCGGAAATGTTGCCGTGATACGAGTACAAGGCTTGTTAGAGCTTATGGGATTGCACCGAACATACAAGTACACGTTTTAAAGAATTTTCGAAGGATACTATTCGTCACTTAGCTTCGATTCTTATTATCGAATAGACTTAAATTTAGAAAAACGTAGAAATTTAATTTTGGATTCGTGATTAACTCTGCTTTTCTCTTTGCAGAACTTGAAGAACCAGATCATGACGACGAACGTTTGGGTGGAACAAGTGAGTATAATATGTCCGATATCATTTCACTCGATCATTATTACGCGAAATATTATCGAATATCGCTTCGTGCATACAGTCTTTAATCGGTTACGTAAAATTCGAGTCTGTACGGACGTTATAGTATGCATTTATATTTCGATCGACAGGCCTGAATACAAAATTAGGGTTATAATTTCGATTATAATATGAAAGAGCTCGCGTGGTGCGATTGGAACACGACCGAAGCTCGTATTTGAACGCGAACGTATTTGAAAAAATCGTTCGATCCGAAATCGCAAGGCGACGCACGAACGAACGAACGAACGAACGAGGCGCATCTTCGATCCGTCCAAGAGCGAAACAGTCGATACGAGCAGGCGAGGGGGTAGAGGAGATCGGTACGGCTCGAAAGAAGGTCGATGTCTGAAAGCGGCGATGCCGGTGGCGGGTTAAACGACTCGGGGGTGAGAACGATCGTGAAACGAGTCGAGCGACTACGTCGAAAGCGCGCCATGCTATTCTCCATCCTGCAAAGCCAGTCAGCCTCCAGCCAGCGCCAGACGCTCCACGACGTCCGACTACGACGGCGCGTATACGTGCAGGGCCGAGAGGGTGAATTCGTATCGCTTTGACCGATGGCAGGGTATCTCTCGTACCATTGACTCGCGCCACGCGGTTTGGAATTTCAAAGCAGCCGAATTTCATTTCGCGCTTGTTGACGATTACAACGGAAAGACGGACGAACGAGATGCGAGATTCGAATCGCGAGATCGTAGTTGGCTTTTATCGATGCGTCGCCATTCCATCGCTTTCTCACGCCCCGACCGAGTCAACCTCCGATCTTTCTCCTACGGTCGCGGCTCCGTCGCCTCCAGCCATCCTCAGCCTTCAGACGCGCCTGGCCTTCTTCATTCTACCTGCCTCTTTCCTTTCCTTTCCTTTCCTTGCCTCGCCTCTTCCTTCTCTTTTCTTTTGCTTTCCGCGTCACCTCACAATGAAACGACGTGGCTCGAAACGCTTCAAACGCTTCTTATCGTCTCTTTCGTTCTCTCGGAGCCATCTACGAGCGAACGTCGCGATACATTCTTATGTAACAATAGGCGCGTCGGAACGAAGCTTCGATTTTTTATTTATTAAAAATTAATCACTCATTTTGCAAAAGTTCTTAACCCTTTTCACTCCGAACCATTCCGAACGTTACCTATCAGCTCGTATTATTAGTATGGTAGTTTTGAAACGAAGTAACGTATTATAACGATATTGGACTTATATGAATTAGTTGATATCGAGAAATATATATGTGCAAAAAAAAATCAATATTTTATTTTTTATAATTTCGTACAATATGATAAACTTCGAAACATTCCCCG
>JAITYT010000616.1:132825-142959 GCA_025433975.1 Liostenogaster flavolineata | reverse complement strand
TTTCTTTTTTTTTTTTTTTTTATGGAAATGAAACACGATTTATCTTTCATTATTGGCTGTGAAAAAATACAATTAAGTCCTCTGTTGGGAAAAAACGAAATTACTTTCCGAACAACCTAATATATTATATATTATATACAGCGACGAACGTGTTCAGGAAGGTTGAGTGGTCGAGTCGAGTACGAAAAGGTAGGCAAGAGTGTTTCAACGTATCGCTACGTTCACGCTGAACGTCCTCGTCGACTCTATCCGAGGTAATCCCCTTGGAGGAGGGTACGATTCTTTTTTATCGTCGCTAGTCTGAGATTTAAACTTACACAACGAGCTCTAACGATGACTCTTGTTCGAAAAGGAAATACGTGGCATTGGGAGAGTGGAAGAGGAGAGAGAGAGAGAGAGAGAGAGAGAGAGAGAGAGAGAGAGAGGAGTGTTACGCGTCACGATGAAAAGATAGATCGTGCATTTCGATTAAATTCAGCAAATTGCCGCGTATATCCGACGCGCGATTTTGGAGTCGTAGGCTGTGAAGTAATACAAGCAAATAGACGAAGAAGAGTAAGGATTTAGGGCGAAGCTTGCTAAAAGGAACGATGACAAAATATCGTCGTCGATACCTGTCGTTCGAGACAATTTTCGCGTAATTAAATGGTCGACGTAACGTTCGATATATTCGATGGTTAAATAAATATTAACGAAGAAGGAGGCGGAAATTTCTACGGGTTATCACGAAAAGGAACGTTTCTCTTTCATAATAATTCTATGGACGGTCGCTCGCCCTCCTCGAGCTAATTATTATCGCGACCGAAAGAAGCGATGCGTTCGTTATTTTCTCTCGTTTTGTGTAAATACGCCGATCGACGAGAAACGTAAAAGAAGCGCCGGAATCGATGCGATACTCGAGTAGTTCAAGACAAACCGATAAAAGGCAGACAAACAAGAACGACGACTGGAAAAATCCTAATGTAAAGAGAAGGAGCGACGAGGAGATAGTAGGGTGGGGGAGGGAGGGGGAGAAAAACACGGGAAGACGATAAAGAGAAGAAAAGTATGGATACGCGAAAGGGGAAGGAAGGACGCGATAAAATGTTACGTAATGTTAACGCGCAGCGATGGTTTCGGTGTATCCATCGAAAGGATCTCGGAAGAAGCGAGTTGGGAGGAGGATCAAGCGGCGGTGGTCCTATTTCTCGATCCTTTTCGGACTCGATTCTCTTTCCAGGCTCGGCCAGTTTCAAGATAGAGGAAGTATACCGAACCGGAGGAAATAAGAAAGGGAAAGGGTGGGAGGGGGGTGTGCGAGAGAACGAAAGAAAGAATTAGAGAAGAGGACGAGGGACGGAAAAGGCCAAAGTAACCATCCACGGTACCCATTAGAGATCTCCAATTTCTTTCATCCGCTTCCTTCTTCTTTCTCGTGCGCTTTCTCTATATCCCATTTTCTTCCTTCCTTCTCCCTCTCCCTTAATGCTTCCTTTCCTTTATTTTCCTTTTCTTCCCCTTTGGAACGGTGGAATCGATCTATTCGCGCTGTAGCCCACGTCGACCCACGTAACCCGCGAAATCTAATTACCGTGGTCGAAACTTATTACCACACTCGTCGCGGATCTTGGGACGATTCGTAGATGACTGGGATATTGGTTAGGGTGTTCGAACTTGTTCGATTTACTTGGACGATAGTCGTGATAAACCGAACGTTCGGGGGTTGGAACAGTGTAAAGGAAATATATAATATTTGATGAAAATGTTAGAGCACCATGTACATCGGTCCGTAACCGCTGCGACACTCCTCACCCTCGCGGTCACTCGCCTTTTCGTTCTACCTAGGCGGCGGCCATTAGAGAAATATTGCCGTCCGTTATAAAGATCTCTACCATCTCCCTCGTACTCGCACTCGGACTCTTAGAATTTTTCCGAAGATGAAATGGACTTTCCATTTTCGCGCCATCAAGGGACGATTCGATCTCCGAAACCTTCTTTTTCAAGACGAAAATAACTCGTTGTTTTCGGAATATATGCGAAGAGAGAGAGAGAGAGAGAGAGAGAGAGGAAAAAAGCGAAGAAACCTCGGCGTTGAAAAGCGAGCTTCGAGTAAGAAGGGAACTCGACTAACGTCCGCTCTTTGCCCGCAGGTCGATCTTCGCCATCTCGCTCAGACCGAGGACTCGAATCGGATCGACGTTGGCATCGATCTGACCGACTACTACATCTCCGTCGAGTGGGACATTATAAAAGTGCCTGCCGTGAGGAACGAGGCGTTCTACATATGCTGCGAGGAGCCCTACCCCGACATCGTGTTCAACATCACTCTGCGCCGAAAGACCCTCTTTTATACGGTGAACCTTATAATACCGTGCGTGGGTATATCGTTCCTTTCGGTGCTGGTGTTCTATCTGCCGAGCGACAGCGGCGAGAAGGTGTCGCTCTCCATCTCGATACTGCTGTCGCTCACGGTGTTCTTCCTCCTACTGGCCGAAATAATACCGCCCACGTCGTTGACCGTGCCCCTGCTCGGGAAGTATCTCCTCTTCACGATGGTATTGGTGACTCTCTCGGTGGTGGTCACCATCGTGGTGTTGAACGTGAACTTTCGATCGCCGGTCACCCACAGCATGCACAAGTGGGTGAGGGTCGTCTTCATTCAGGTGTTGCCGCGTTTCCTTCTGATCGAGAGGCCGAAGAAGGACGACGACGACGACGACGACGACGAGGACGAGGACGGCGCCGGAAACGACGCGAGGAACGTCGGCTCGCGCGGCGCCGCTAACGGCCCGGGCGTCGCCGTCATCACGAGCGCCGGCGTTGCCGTCGATGACGACGACGACGTCGACGACGAGGACGACGACGCCGCCGTCGACGACGACGACGTGGAAGCGGCCGACGGCAAACAGTCCGACGGCATCCTCACCGATGTGTTCCATGTACAAGAGACTGATAAGTACGATCCGTACTGCGGCAAGAGGTTCAGCGGCGAGTACGAGGTGCCGCTCCATGGTATCCCGCCACCGGCGGCCAGATACGACCTTGGGGCGGTCGGTACCGTAGCTCCCTGCTTCGAGGAGCCGCTGCCATCCTTGCCTCTGCCCGGGGCGGACGACGACCTCTACGGACCGGTAAGCCCGGCCTACGGCCACGAGGACGTCAGTCCGACCTTCGAGCAGCCTTTGGTACGGGAGATCGAGAAGACCATCGACGACGCCAGGTTCATCGCTCAGCATGCCAAGAACAAGGACAAGTTCGAGAGCGTGAGTATCCTTCTCTCTCTCTCTTTCTTTCTTTATTCTCTCTGTTGAAAGCGGGTTAACGAAATGTAGCAGCGAGTAGTATCTCAATTATTTTTGTAATTTTTTTTATTTTTTCTAACTTCTTTCTAATTAATTAGCAACATTCTATTTTAATGCCAACGAATGCTAAAAAGACTCCCGGTGGCCTGAACGGATTTATCTTAACGCGTTAATGGCTGCTCGTACAACATTTTTTGCTTTATGTGCATGCTCGCACACTGTTGAGCTATATCGTGAATTCGTATAAAATTTTTTTAAATTAATTCTTCGAAAATATTGCCGGCCCCTGGCGATTGCGTTCGACTGTTTAGACGTGCGGCCATTAAAGCGTTAATTGTTTATATTTCCGTGTTAATTCGTTTTATATCGAGGTAATGCACCGAGATGATTCGGTTCGAATAGGCGCGTATGTAACGTTAATAACGTATCGAATGCACGAACGATCTTTCACGGACGCCATAAATCAGTCGAGTTTACGTAGGTAACTTCTTTGACGCTTTAGCTCGGCAATTTCATGAGCTCGGGAAGATAGGGGTCGACACCTCGGCCCGTCATATTGACGAGAGCGATTAGTAAGGGTTAATCGTTTTCCCAATGAACATAAGCGCGTGGATAGCTCGGTTTTCCGATCGATCGTTCACTACTAGCGTTCACGACTAGCAATAGAATTTCGTAACGGCGAAGCGCTTTTGAGCGAGCACCTATCGATTTCGCCCGTTATATCTCGGAGTCCGTCCACGACGCGATTCGAGCAAAAGATTCAAACGGTTGCTCGCCGATTTATGATTCAATTTTGACAGACGATGGACCAAGCAGTCCGACGAAAGAGTAAAATTTGTAGGCCAAGTACGGCAAGATAACGAAGGAACTCGTCGTTGTGATCACTTTAATTCTTCCCCTCCTTAAACGTCCTCTTGCTTCGTTTTCTCGCATCCAATTTTACCGTGACAAAATAATCGCTATCGATAAGTTTAATAAAAATAGAAGGGATCGATGTTGCGTCAAATCATTTTTAGCCGATTAAATAGACAAAATAAAAAATGATAATTTGATTTTGAGAAAGTGGTACTATAACGATATGCAAATGAACGCCGAAATCAAGTCACTAGTGCCGTTGCACGCGTACTTACGTGTTCATTCATAATTACGATGGCGAGTTTTAGAACAGAACAACGGTCGATGATTGCTAACCTAATATTGGAGTATGAATAGGAAATTCGATTCGTATCGATCTCTAGGTTTTCGTGATAATGCAATACCTCGATCATCGCATATGCCAGAGCATCCTTCCGGTAACAATGGACGCATACGTAGTTTTAGATACCGATAGATCGCGTTGGATGGATGGAAGCATCGCTGCACGGATCGTTTTGCGATGATACTTCGTGAGGATAATAGGTACGATTCGTTGCGTCAGTGTGGGATTCTTCGATGATAAATGGATACCGAATTGTAGACACGTAGTCGAGGAAAGGTAATTCCGGGTCGATGGTCTCTGATAAATCGAGAGACGCGAGAAATTCGTCTTGCTCGCCGAAAGAATTTTTCATCCTATTTCCAGTAGAAAATGTAACGCGGTAGTCGGTTTTAATATTGGTATTTGTCGTCTTACGTTTTTTTATTTTGTGCGAAATGCACGTTCCATCGACGTATCTAGCGTTCTTACAAACGATAAGAACGATTATTAACATCGCTCACCTTTTCTTCGTAGCTGGAATCCTCGTCCGGTCGTTCTTTCGCTTTGACTTCCTAATTATCACGCGTTCGTACGTAATTAATAAATTTTTGCGCTTCGACGAGTAGCTCGATAATCGCAATCGAACGTTAAAAAAAGGAAGGGAAGGGAACTGGGGAAAAAAGAATATAAGAAAATTTGCTAAAAACGAGACGACTCGATTATTCGACCTTTCGTATCTTTTTGTCAAACCGTGTTTATGCGAATTACGGATACGAGTTAGCAACGACGACGACAAAGATGAGAACGTGGATGGCTCGCTCGATATATTAATCAATGTTAACGTCGGAATTGTCGGATACCGACTGACCAAGCGTTTAAACTTCTCGGGTATTTATCATTTAGCGTGGTTCGAGCGTGCCTCGAATCGTTCTCGAGTCACGGATACGGCGTAGCGTTGCACGTAGTTACATAAGTGCATGATAAATCGTGTTTAGCAACACGTCGTACTCCAGAGTGCATGTTAAGACCGTCGTACCGACGAGGGTACATAGATAGGTACAGCGGTGCCGCGAGGAAACGTTCGAAGTTCTACCCTATTTCCACGTACACCATCTACACCCTCTTTATCACGATAACGGATTCTCTTAGCGCGTAGCCCATTTAAGACGGCAGGCATTTGCGGACGTTTCGCCTTAAATCTTTCTACGGATGTTCCGAAGAGGAGAAACAATATCGCGCGAAGAGTTTCCTTCCTTCGAAGTCGTTAGCACCGATCGAATCACTCTCCGAGTACGTAAAGGCAATTTAAAAATTAATATTTTTTTAGAAAGTACTAACCTTCAAAAGATAGCTGTAAAAATTTCATGGCGATCATACCTTTGGTTCAAAAGTTACAGTGGTTTTAGCGAAACAAAAGAATTTCGCGTGTCGATAAAACATTGCTTTTTTATGGGAAATAACACCGTTGAAACGCCAGGAAAATCGACCATTATCGACTGGTTTGCTGAATTTAAACGTGGTCGTACGAACACCGATGGTACGGCAAAACAGTCCACAAAATTGTTTTGGCAAATCGTAAAGCGAAGATGCGAGAGATAACTGACATCACCTTGCATTGCCGGGCATTATTTTTAGACCGGAGAACTTATCAGCCGATGCGATACCTCTCGAGATCGGTTCCATCGGAAGCTATCTCAATGCCGTTACACTTCGATTGACATCGTGTTCGTCGGTTAACCGTGTAGGCTTTTCTCGTATTTTACAATTAATAATTATTGGCCACGATCGCGTTTCCGTCTGAAGAAATTCCTTCGATTTATTCCAATTTATTTGCAATAATTTCGAAGTGTCCCGAAACATAATCGACATCGAGCTCTCTGCTTTAAAGCTTAATGGGTGACTGGTTAAGCGTGTAACGTCGCGTCGTCGTAATCCTCGATTCGTTGCGATGCAGAAAAAAGTAGAAAATCGATAGATCGAGCGACCTTGTCGAATGCTCGCGACCGAAAGAAAAGGATTGTCTACACGTGGTTAGGGATAACGACAAAGAACGAGATTTTCTTTGAGCCGGTTGGCGCGTTAGCGTGTTATTAGGTGGGCAAACCTCTTTACTGTCGCCGTGAACGTCGTTGTCATCGTCGTCGTCGGCACGCTTCCACCTCGCGTATCACCGTGAATGGCCGAGTTAACCGGCTTTTTGCTTTGAAAACGGGGGAACTTTTAGGTAAAGACTCGACCCGTACCGACTCGAAACCCACTGGGGAAGGATAGTCGATGAGGTCGGGGCGGTACCTGCGAGCGCTCGCATCAATCTCCTCTTCGACAGCCACGGGATTCTTGGCTCTTCCGTCTGCCTGTTTGCCAGTTTCCATGGTACGTTGCTGCCTCCTTGCTCCTGTTAAACCTAACCTCGATTGACGCTTCCCGACGATAAAAACGTAACACCTGTTAGACCGCCTTCCAAGACGGCGGATTTGGTTGGTCTGTCGTTCGATCGGAAAGTATTCCTGTCGATTTCGAATCTTTTCGATCGATGGAACATTAGTGTGGGTCGATGATCGTTCGACATCGTACTTTCTAAGCCATTTTCTTTGATTAAGTTTCACTTTTCTTTATATCGTGTATTTCAATCGTTAAATTATTATACTTCTCAAAATTGACAAGTTTTCTCTACAAAATGGCGTTCAATTAATTTTATTTGGCCTATTTGTTACAAAGTAATAACTATGTACTTTTAACACATTCCCATTGGTCACCTTTCACCAAAGAAATATTGCTAATTATTAGATCTACCTGAAAGTTTCGTCAAAAATGTCATTTCAAGTATCGATATCGTATGGTGACGTATCCGTCAAGAGGTGATTTATAACGATGGAGATTCTATTGTCCGGTAAATGTTCAATTATGTATCGAAAATGTATTAGTTTCTTTAATTCAAAAACGGTCAGAGCTTTTCGATAGATCTCAATTAAATTTCGTTCGTTCAATCGACGCAACCATATCACAATTGTACCGACTAAAATGAATGAAATATTAATTAAAAGATTTGTACGACGAGCGCGTTTCTTTGGTACAACGTTTCCGGCGTATCAGTGAAGCGATTCGAACGGACTCGCTTAAACAAAGGTTATTTCGGTCGCTCTTCGGTCAAGTTGTCGGTCCATTCGAGTCAACGAGGGCTTAAAAATTCGTACGCTCCCGATTACGTCGATTAACGCGTAGCGTTGATTTTTCTCCGGCTCGGGTTTTATCGAAACGCAGCCGTAGCTCGCGGTACGACGTCGTTGCCGTTATCGCGAATCATAAAAAATCTACGTCGTAAAGCGTACCGCGGATCGTTCCGCGCGACGAGAAAAAGCTACACGACGAGTCGTTTGATCCGTTCGATCGCTAGTACACGGAGGAAACGCCGCTAGCGAAAATACTATCGAATACACGACGACGAGTCTCCGTTCTATCGTATCAACTTTTGACTTTCGCGGCGAGCGTACGAATATTTGACGATATTCGTGGTTATGGTCGCGTGCGTATAAAAAAAAGAGCGAAGGAAAAAGAGACGCATGCAAAACAATATTTGTTCGACACATGCGTTTCCAATTTCACGCTCGGTAT
Source organism: Liostenogaster flavolineata (assembly GCA_025433975.1). Lineage (NCBI taxonomy): Eukaryota > Metazoa > Arthropoda > Insecta > Hymenoptera > Vespidae > Liostenogaster > Liostenogaster flavolineata. The sequence continues at coordinate 134,889 of JAITYT010000616.1, read as the reverse complement.
TTATCCGTTCTCGCGGACGACAATGACCAGGCTTTGTTACCATCGCATACATATTAAGCAATTAAACTCGATTTTAACGAGTTTAAACGGAATTGGACGTTTTGCGTAAAACTTTCCACGCGAACCGATTATTATCCTTCTCCTTCCCCTTCCTGCGCCAGTGATAACGATGGTCGTGGCAAAAGGATAAATAATAGCAGGATTCGTGATTTCTCTGCTCGAAGAATAACATTTGTTCGTTTGAACGTCGACGAGCGTCGCGCTTGTAGCTGCCTTTACTCCTAATCATAAAACAGATCGTATCGGCGAAGCTTTAGATTCGAGGTTACCAACGCGATCTCGTACAAGCTTTACGATATCTTGTATCTTCACGAGAAAGAATCGTCGATGAACGTCGTCCATGAGGAGTCGGATCGTCCCCATGGCGACCGATATTCCTCGAACAAATTACGCGACGTCTCGATATCGTTTACGCGGGACCTTCTTTCATTTTCGAGGAGGCATTTCGGCGGTTCGATGCAGCAAGGAAAAAAGAAAGAAAGAACGGTGCAAAGACGTGGACGCGGTCGTTGATGCTTTTTTGGAGAAAATTCAGTTCACGAGGAAAAAGCATGAAAGAAGGACGAATGCGCCTTTGACTACGGGTTTCCTGAAAGCCGACTGCAATCTTCAATTAAATTCGATAAATTCGTAGTCGCGATGTCGAACAAGCAAACGGTAGACGAAGTATGGAAGATTCGCTGATACGAAGGTAGGAAGCGGCATAGGAGCTTGGATGGAAAAGCGGAGAGAAAAGAGAGAGAGAGAGAGAGAGAGAGAGAGAGAGAGAGAGGGAGATGTCCGGAAACGCCCTGATTTTCGGATACCACCGAGTGCATCGAGACGGATTTCCGGACGTACTAGCAGGAGAAGGTCTCCGCGTGGATCGTGAGCCAAAGACGGTACGGTGACGGTGCGGTTAAAAGAGCCGGCTGCCGGCTGTGTGTGCACATGGCCCGGCAGCATAAATTATTTACGAACGGTATCCGCGCCGAGGAACGCACTGCGACAGGTTCCTTGCCAAATCTACCCTCGATTGGGTCGCGGAGCGGCATCGTCCACCTCTTCCTGCCCGTACGTACGACGACGGCCGAACTTTCCTTTCGATACGTTCATGGGATTCGTAGGAATTTTCTAGAAAATGTTTTCGATCGTCACGAGAGACCGTAGAACGTCCTCGTTAATTTCGTCCTACGAAGAAGAGAACACGTATCGTTACCAGCAGGCAACGGAGTCGGGAACACGTTTTAGGTTTTTACGACCACTTACGACTACGTCGACTCATCGCGTATTGTTTAATCGACTGTACGAAGTCCGACGCGAAGACCTCTCACTCTTCCGCTTTCTATGGCAGATCGGAATAACTTCAACTTCGAGCCTTATCTCTAACTCGATTTTGCACTCACCACCTTTTCATCGACTACTTCGAACATGTAGGGATTTTGTCAAATCCCACTTCGATAGTTGTAAGGGATTTCAATAAAAGGGAGAATTTCAATAATATCTTCGCAATATTATAGTCATAGAAGAAGAGTCGAACCGAAGTTGCAGTCAATTCGACGATCGATAGTCCGTGGACGATTCGATAATAATCTTACTTTGGTATTTTGTAATCAATCTCTACTAAAATAGCACAGTTTACAGGAATGGGCGTCCATTCAAAGAAAAAGCATATGCACGTAAAATACTTGACTCTCTCCTTTATTCGTGTCGTTGACACGTTTTCATCGACCTACCAGGGATATGATCCACTTAAAGTATAAACGTAAAGTATAATCCACTTAAAACTAGAGATTCGCGCGTTCGTTCGAACGCTGCGACCGTCTGCGGCAGCTCATGCGCGTAAAACAGCGCGACGTAGGAAAGTCAGCTCGACCGTTCGAAGCCAAGTTTCAGTCCCGATCGAGAGATGGGATTTTCCGATTCCAGCGGGAGATCGTCGGGAAATCGCGAGACCGAGACGGAGGAAGAAGGATGACAAGGAAGAGGGTGACGAAGGTACAGGGTGATTTGTGCGAATTCGAG
>JAITYT010000616.1:72275-93199 GCA_025433975.1 Liostenogaster flavolineata | reverse complement strand
AGAGAGAGAGAGAGAGAGAGAGAGAGAAGGCAAAGAGAAACCGAGGAAAACAAGACGAAGCAATAGAAGGAAGGTAAGACGATGAGGCGAGATGGAGAAGGAAGCCAAGGCAGAGAGATGCTCTACTGACAAACGGCTTGCCAGATCCAGGCGGCGACGCCTTTCCCTCTCCTCTTCACCTTCCTTCCTTCCTTTCTCGTTCACACGTTCACGTTCGCGCCCAGTACACCTCGAGTCCTCGCATTCGACGGCGTTCACGGCTGCCAAGCTGTCCTGTGTTCGAACGGTCGCCATTTGCCGCGTTTACACGAGAGCAATACACGCCTGCGATATGCAGTTTAATAGGGAGTTCGTAGTCGGTACCACCTGTCTCGTCGCTATGTTTCTGTCAGCTTCCTGTTGACGGTCGGAGAGCGAAACTCGAGGGGGAGAGAAAAAGAGGAGAGAGAAAGTGACGTTCGCTTCGCCCGTAAAATCCTCTCTTCGTTGGTTACGCTCTTTTTCTTTTTCTTCTTCTTTTTTTTTTACTTTCTTCCTTATCTCTTCTGCCTCCTTTTGCTCTTCTTCCCCATCTTTCGCATTGTACCTCTTCACAGCGTTGGTACCGAATTTTTTAAAGGTTTGAAATCCTCGCTGGGTTAAAGAGAGATTACTCGAGCTTTGGTGAACGAAGCACTGCTTCTGCAAAGAGAAAACTAAGTCAAGAAAGAAATAAAACGATCGTTCGATCCCGAAACGAAGTTGTTTCTAAGATCGAATTTTGCACGATTGCTTTGCCAATGTTATGTTAACTTGTTGGGTATTCGATATGTTATGTCGATATCGTTATATTTATGTTAAATTCGATGAATACTTGATACGAATACGACAGGAATAAAACCAAACATTACCGAGATTTCATCAAGATACTATAGAAATCGACGTTTAAGCGACGTTTAAGGTTTTATCGACGGTTTGCCTTGCTCTGCTCATCGAATCACGTTATCTCAGTTTTGCTTCGTTCCTCTACGTGCAATGGAAACGTAAGGTATAGTTCGGACGAAAAGCTCTTCTTTAAATAGAGTAAAATTTCTTCTTTATACTTCGATAAATATAGCCTTCAAAGGTAAGCGAATGTACATAAGTCAACAAACAGAATACGTTTCGTTTTGAAGATAACCATTCCGAGTACCTTGAATGTGTAACGCGCATCGGTGAGGTGAACTTTATGAAACCGTAATAATGTGCGCACAAAATCTGTTTCATATTGTAAACGTGAAAATGCTACTAGGAATAATAAGAAATTCCTCGGTGTGAAGTAAGTATGGAAAAATCTTCGTAAATATTCAGAAGTTACCGTATACGCGAAGAATTGTTCCTCCTCTCCTCCTCCTTCTCCCTCTTCTCAGCTTCCAAGTAAATATTAATCAAATTCACTGCATGTAGTTTTTATCATCGTGAACAAAGTTATTCGAATCATGCGAAACTAATGGAGAATGATTGATAATATGCGATGTTATTCGATGCGATTAGTGAATTTGGTATTGTATAGAAAATAAGTTGTAATTATCCGTACCTACTTCTTACGAATTTGTTTCCTAATTACGACGATGTCGAAAAGAAAAGTTCCAAAGAACATCAAACTGGTTTAAAAGCGATACTAATTCGATTTTATCTTCCACAACTACTATGGCAACATCGAGAACTGACAAAAATCAATTTCAAATTTAAATATACCGACAACTGATGAATAATATTAATGATATATTTTATAAAAATGTCTTCTTTACCGATTTCTATCGCTTTATACTTCTCGCGTTAAAGGTGTAAATATGTAGAACATAAGTCGCGTAACTTTAAAAAATGCATAAATAAAATTGGAATAGTTTCGATTCAATCAATGCCAACTTATATAAATGTTTGCGTATCTTTAACAGTACAGAATGAATTACAAGATCACGTCATTATCCTATACGAAGATCTTCGCTCAGGCGACTGGTTTCAAAGTGGCCTGGGAACTTCCAACGATAGACAACGTTGGTGTCCGCATCGGTAGGTCCGTCAAAGACGTTCATGAAAGCGCCGAAATAATTTACGAAAGGTAAGAAATTCCATGAACCGATCGACCGCTTTCAACGATGTTGTTCACCGTTGTGCTCTCGCAAGTTATATCAATATTCTACAAAAATGGAAATACTTCGCTTTACCTCGATTATCATAATCAATATTATTTTATGAAAGCAGTATGTTATTCACACGAACTGGTCAAAATCACAGTTAAATGTTAGCATTAGCACAGATGCTTTTTTAACGAAGAAAGAAGTTTATTCATAACTAAAAAACAATTGTTTTTTAAAAATATTATTAATTATTATCAAATTAAAAGATGAAACATATGAACAATTTTAAAAATATTTTTCTTAATTTTTAAAAACTTTTTAAAAATGGCTTAAACATCAATGCTTTGATTTTAATCGATATGCATCCGTCTCGAGCGTATTAAAAGCGCGTTATGAATTGTCTTCTATTATATAGCTGTGTTCAGTCTGTATCACGATTACATTCCACAAGTTTCTCGGTGAAAATTAAGTTCAAGTTTCAAAAGCAAAGACGAAAATGAAATTATTCACATGATTAAATTAAAATGCGAACAGTTCGTATTATTTGTTGCAATAATAATCGAGGGGAATCTAAGCAATGTGAGTGTTACAGTCACGGTTTCGATGGCCGGTCTTGCCTTCTAAAGAACATCTGCCAAGCTTTGGAGTACGTGAAACACAAAGATGGCGTCATAACCAAAATATTGAAATTATTAATCGGGTAAGTGAATTTGCGCATCGGCATCAATTTTATTTGCTATATATTATTAATTGTATTTGGTTGCAGTTCGTACATCGCTAATAATGGGAGCTTGTTTGAGAATCCGCCATTTTGTCCAGTACACATCGAGAGTTGCCCTTTGCAGTTCGTCGGTATCGATAGTTTTTCAGGACAATTGGAACAATAGAGTGATTAATTTTGTCGCTCACTGAAACCTACGATAACGGACAATATTGGAGATATTGTCAAAAAGGAGAGTACGAGTAAACGAATAAAACTATTGGGATATTTCTAAAACAGATATCGTACCATAAGCAGATAAAGCAAAGCGTCAAATTGTAAGGGCCTAAGCGTGAGAGTGAGAAACGAGTATTTCGTATAAAAGGCGAGTGACTGTGAGAGTTAGAATATGCGTTTTGTTATTAAATGTCGTCCTTATTCTGGAAGACTCTTCGTCATCCGTTACCGCAAATATATAATTTATCCTGACTAAAATATTGTCATTGGTTATCGTTATTGACGATCGTCCCTACTATCGAGCTCTTTGTCGTCTGTTATTTACAAAATATAGGAGATATCGATTAGTTTTAAGAGAACCATTATATAAATTCAAGAAATTTTCTTAATAAAATAATATGTCGTACGAATATTTTTATATCGTACATAAATCGTAGGATACAAAACGTCGTGATGCAACGTCAATTCTCTTGCCTAAATGCATGCAAAGGAAACGTTTTTTTTAACGTTCTTAAAGTATATTTAACTGTACGATTTAAATTTTAAAAAATTTCGATCAATTTCGCGTGCAAACTGAATCTATATGAAGTAGTTAATGAAGGCTCCCGTGAAACTTCGATAGTGGAAAAAAGAACGTTCTTCGCGTTCGATATTAAATGGGGCAGACTATTTTCGATGTCGTTGATTCGTTTTCATTATGATGAATAACGCGAAAAAAAATATTTACCGTTTCCGTGCATTATTCTTGCCGTATTTTTCCGGGCTCTCTGTCTCCCTCTTGTCATATTCCACGAAAGGACCGCTATAATTGCAATTCAGCGTGGAGACGCGCTTCACGCGAAAAGCATTAATTTAGAGTGTCGTGTGCTTCTCCATGAAAAATAGTTTGGATAGATGGTCGTTGTCATCGTTGTCGCTGCTTAACGCGTTTCTCACTTTGACGTCAACATCGATTGGAGCGTCGGTGAAACGAGTGTTTTACGATTTCCGATTACTACGTTTATCGAGTGAAATTCACCAAGTAAAAATTCCTCGTGTGAAACAGGGCTACGTATCTTTAGTATTCTTTTTACTGTGATATATAACTTGACGCATTACGAAATATGACGAAATAATGCAATGGTGAAATGAATTAATCAAATTTTTAATATCGGGCATTTATAATACCAAAAAAAATTATGCAACTAAACATGTTACAGTGTAAAGTAAATAGAAAAGAATTTATATTTTATTTAGTCGTGACACTTTGCATTTTAATATTTCAATTTAATTTGGTCGATACGAACGATATTCCAATATATTTGCTTAATATTTATTGTAATTACAATCGGTTTTCCATGTTCATTACAAACAATTTCGAAACGGCAATATGCGGAGCGTATTTAACGGATGGAATTTATTTTATCGGTCGTTAGAGCTCTTAATCGATGAACAATGTAGTATTCAATATGGCAATCTACCGTGCGACGAGACAATTAATTCTAGCATTCCGATGTTCGTCGACTTTCGAAGAATTGTTTTTAACTGGAATTACGTTCAATCAATTCGGTCAGCCATCGAAAAATTTGTGACGTTGCTCATTGTTTACCGCGATATAATGCATGCGTTGGTTATCGATTTCGATATTTTCACGTTACACGAATGCGACAACATCACGTACATCGCAGTTTCTCTATTTAAAGTATTTCGCAATCTTACATATGTATTGTCCTGCCAACGTATCGCGTTCCTTCGTTACCTCTTGACTCGTTCTACGTCCTGCGACAGAGTGGTTATAATTGCATCCAGCGGTCTCACTGGTACGCGCTAACGAAAAGCATTAATTTAGAATGTGGTTTTCTTTCCAGACAACCAGATACGCGTTCAACTCCCATATGCAATTAAGAGACAGTAGTTTTCCCACGATGAGCTCTATGAAACGAGAAAATAAGACTTCGCCTACAATAGAGCACAAGGCAGCCGATCTTTTCGACATTGTCGCGATAGGAAATAACGAGAAGAAAAGGAAATCTCTTGAATAGGACGATAGTATATACGTATATGGCAAGTGCGTACGACGGGATTATATCATTATATGTAACATATTCGTTCGTGGATGTACAGAACATATACTTGTACACGACGTGCAATAAATGCCAGTTAATTAAATAGAACCGTAATGAACCGTATTATAATCGTATACAAAAGGATTTGTACAGACGTGGACTTATAATATTCATGTGAGAAGCTAATATTCGGGAATATAAATAAATATATCGAACGACGAGTCATTTCGCTTACGGATTTACGAGAAAATAAGGAAATTACGATAAGTTCGCCGTTGGTAGGTAGAAATTACAATCGAATGCGATTAATGATGCATTTAACTCGATTACGAGATTCGATCGTGTCGTAGGCGACTGGGGTGAGAACGGCACGGAATTTGCGATAAAAGTTATTTTAATATACTCTATCTACCGGCGTAGTTTCGTGAACGATTGCGTGGCATACTTCGTTATCGTTTGATGACATCGTCAAGGCGCACCGAACTCGGCCAGCGAGAGACAGAAACTTTGGTATATTAGCGAGACACGTTATGACGATGAACGCAATGTTATCTGTGACGTGCTCGTTAATGGCCGCGCGCCACAATTTTCATTAGGGATTATGTTAAAGCATAAGTTACATTAAATGTCATACGTAATATATCGATGGTCATGTTATCGAATACTAAATTATTAGATCGTTCGGAAAATAATTGCCGGTCTCGTACTATCCACTCTAACATATTACGCGTCAATTCCTGCCGAATGCTGATTTGTACTTGTTCGTACGTATTTTGCATCGATCGTTTGGTTTTTATTTAACAGCAGCATGTAATCATTTTCAACGGGAATTACGTCAAGACGAAAGTTACTCAAAATGTCATATTAATAATAATATATCGGCGGTCGTGGTATCGAGTACTAAATTATTAGATCGTTCGCAAAATAATTGTCAATTTTGTATCATCCACTCTATTGAGCATCGATTTCTAACGAATGATAATTTCTATTTCTTTTATATATTTTACATCGAACCTGTACTTTTCACTTTCGATACGTATAACCGAATATTGCGTATAGTCGAAATATTTATAATTACCATTTTAATCCGAACGTAGGAATTTCGTTCCAGAAATTTATTCGTCGTCTTGAATGGAGTGATACGTGATATCCGAGTATTGGATTGGTACCCAGATTCGCCAGCACACATCGACGCGATTTTCCTATATACGGATCATGGGACGTCCTACTGTTATCGTATCTGCGTTCCTCGTAGTTTCTCCGACTCGGTTCTCGTAATTTCACGGTAAATCGACGTGCCATGCTGTAAAGAAACCCGCGTTCTTGTGAAAACTTGTCTTTCAATAAAAGTTTCTCCAGATTTGCCGATATTTCCCATCTTTGTACGAGTGAGAGACAATGTATTTTTATAGCTTTCTAAGAAACTGAGAGAAAAAGAAGCGCACAAGAGGGAGATTAACACGCACGAATAATCAATCGAATAAAATAATGCTTCAGAGAGGAATCGTTTCTGGTCAAATATATTATGTTTGTGATTGCTCTTCTTGAGCGTAATGGTACGTAATTAATGTGCATCGACGATCGATCAAAAGCAAGAATGCATTTAATTAAAATTATACGAGTTGGATAGATAAATGGCCATTCGACGTATGTTCTAAAAATTGTCTTTGATCGCAGAGTTTATCGCGTTATTCGCGTTAAAAAGATGCGCCAATGAAAATCTAAGGAATGCAATTCGTAAAATATTGTGAAATACATATAGCGAATTTCCTTTAACAACTTTACTGTTGTTTTCGAGAGAATCGAATGTACTTCGAATGTACATAACTCTCGAAGACACTGGATCTAAAGAAGAATTTAAGAAGACTTCTTCGGTTGAAACGTTAAAAATATTCCAACTACGTAAGTTGAATAATTGAATGTATTGTACGTGTGTAAGAACACGTTTGTAACTTTAAGTCGAGGGTATTCCTTTATTCACAGTTTTTCTGGTACCGTTGAGACATCGAATAAACTTTTCTGTCGCTAATTAAAAGTAACCGAAAGTGTATTCAAGAGATAGGCAGATCTTAAGGGAAAACGAGTAGCGAATTATTATCTTTGTGGACACTTCGCTTTTTACTAGCGTCACCGTAGAAAAAAGAAGCCACACAAAAATAACATCAACTTTTTTGACGTAAGGTTCAAGTAGCGGAAGGTATCTTTTTGTTATTTACATTTTCCATTAATTTAATATTTTTGATTCAATTAAATAACAATTAAATCGATAATTACTTGTCAATGTCAAATATAAACTAAACTTTCTTTGATATCTCTCGTTGTTTCCGACGATTTCAACATAATTACCGAAAGGAATCGAAAATGATCGAAAATTATGATATAAGTGATCACCACCATAATGAAGTGAACGATTCAACGAAAAAATAAAATAATAAATAAAAGCAAAAATATCAGCTATCTCGCATCGATAATCATGGTGGCGACAACATCGTGGTCATCCTCAAAGCGACGTTCGAACCGCGTACAAATAAATAAGTTGTCGGCGTTTAAACGGTAGTTTGTTTGCCGTAAGAATCCTCGAGATGCGGACATCGCCATTAGCCAACTATCGGCTACGGAGAAAGAGAAGACGAATGGCGTTACCGTTAACCGTTAACTGGCTAGGAAATCACCTCGGTGAAAACCGAGTCTCGCTTCTCGTTCTCTCGTTCGGTGCGTTTTCTCAGTGTCGTGACCGAGAACGGAGCTCAACGAAACGCATTTCGATCGACGGGTAAAAGCGAAAGGAACGAAACGCGCGAACGAAGAAACGCAAAGAATTTCGAAAAAACGAAGTTATTAAATTCTGCGCTTTCTTGGAAGACTTCCAGGCTCGATTCCTGCCCCTGAAGCTCGCCTTTTAATAGATACGTAAGTAAGTATCATTGCGATCTTACGAGTACTTATTCGGTGTACGTTTTATTCGTTCAGTTAAATAAGGATCGATGTTACGGTAAGATACGAATTAACGCCTCTCTCGATGAATACGAGAACGTATTACCGAAATTTTAAGTAATTAATTTCAATTGTTTGCTTTAAAGCTGCTACGTTGTCCAGAAGTACTGCGAATCTTAAAGAATTACTCTTTCAGTTTGAAGAATTCGTGTAATTAGGATGTGAAACGTTGTAAGAGGTGCGAACGAGAAGACCAACAGGTTGTCACAAATCATAGGAAGGATCTCAAACTCATCACGTCGGACATGCCGTGAAGTTTTTGCAGTGTAGACAACGACAACGGCAAAAAGAAATAAATTTAAATCGCGACGATACATGCGAAAGATGCAAAGGTTCTGTATATTAAGCTTTTTCTTCGTCACGTGTTCGAACCTCTCCATTTTGCACGCACGAACTGAAAATATTCTGGAAAATTCGGCGAAGCTCGAGGATATTCCGAAGATTCTATCACGACCAAAGAGGTATCTGATTTTTCCAGAGGGTAGTAACCTGCAGGTGAATATTTTTTTTACTTAACTGTTTATGGATCATCCGTCAGTCCGCGGTGGCATTAATCTCTCAAATACGACGTAGGATTTCGTAAATTAATATTGCGGTAGAGTATTGGTCTCTAACGCGTTCATTATTATCGATACATACGTATACATTATATTTACATTCGTTGGAATTATTTTGTCCAAGTATCGCTTGAATCGATATTTTTGCACAAGTCATACAGACGATCGCTCGACGATGCCTTTCACGCGCTAAATTTAAAACATGGTCGAATTCGTAGCCGGAGACTTTGTAGAGCTGAGAACGTGGAGATTCGCGATTCTTCGAGACTAACGTGGAAAAAGTCGACGATAAATCCTTTGAAAGACATATTGTGTCTCTTTTAGTTAGTATACTGTTTGACTATCGGAGCGTACCCCAGAAGCCAAGATTTGGTGATGGGTCTGACAGCCGCCTTAGCTTGGGAACTACCAACTAAAGTCGACTACAAAATATTGGATTTACTTCATCGTAAAAGCAGGAGCGTCCTGTTCCCGAAGGTTGAGGCATTCCTGCAGTCGTGAGTACATCATCGCTTTCGCGATCTAACCGTATTTTGTTACTTGCACGAATCAAAGGGAGCTTTCTTTTAACCGAGAGTAAGGACAGGAATAAATAAAAATATCGTAGAAAAGGTAGGGAGTTCTTCTGACATTTTCAAGCACGTCACGATTTACGTTATTTAGATCCAATTCGACTTATTTGACGTCTCTGTACCTGGCCTTTCGAATTTGTTTGTTTGCGAACGGTTATTTCTGCGCAACGTTACGATATTCGAGGTCAACGCGCACGACAACACGTATACGAGTGCCTTGGCGAATCTCTAGAACTCATTATCTCGATAATTAATATCACGTATCAAAAGTGCGCATACCGTCTGCTTCATTTTCTTTGAATTACACTGAAAATATCATCCTTTTGACGAGATCCAACTAGAATCGCAGAAATAAGATAGACGAAGTGTATTTTACATTTCAAAGGGTAACAGACTTTTTTATCATCCGGTTAATTAACTTTTTTCTTTCTTCGACGGAACCACGCGAGCTTTGCCACCTACGAATTCGTATGCATCTTTTCCTTTTTCTATACTGAAAATAACATTCTCGATGAAACGTTCTCTGGCGATTCGTCGTTTAACAAAAAATTGTCTAATTATGTCACGAATTTTTGTGACGCCTTATACCAAGCTCGATAACCCGAGCAACGTAAAAAGCACTGAAAAATGACGATGAATTAAGAGCACGCAGTTTCAAGTAAGACTGAAAGTTACAACCAAGATTAAATAACTTAAATAAAGTTGTGAACAAATTTTCATTCAATCTTCGAGGTATTTCGATAAAATCATAACTCCTAATTTATTAAACGAAGAGTATGGAAAATGATAAGAATTTCGATTAAATCAAAATGGGTTCTATTAAGGGTAAGAGATGATCGCTTTGAGAAGGTCGTTACAGAAATGATTTGAGTTGGTAAAATTAACCGTCGATTGGTTACTTCGTCTGGAATTATCGATACATAAATTAAGTTTGGGCAGCGGGATAATGTTGCGTTTATGAAGAATAGTACGCGTATAAATTTAAACCCCACGGCAAATAATAACAGACATATCCATTTGCACCACCGCGAAAATCCAAACTCATCTTAGCAAAGTAACGTTACCCGAGCATTACGTCTATTATCATAGGAAACAAACGGCTATAGAACTTGGCAAACGTCGGTTTCACTGTTTTAGCAACAGGCCTAATATTCGATCGATAACAATATTCGCGATCAGAGATGGAAAGACACTAAAAGCCTCTGCTCTTATGGTCATGGCATCGTTCAATAATTTGCAATATTATTCCCGGAATAATATTCCCTACCAAAACTAGAGTTGAAAGAAGAAGAAGAAGAAGTCCGTTTGATCGATACGTTAGCATCGACGAGAAGAAATTTCATCCGTCAATAATTTTCTAATTAATTGCAAGAACGCTTCGTTTTCGACGATCACTTTCGTGTTAACTTTCCGCCTTTTTTCAGAATCGTTATATTCCGTTCATAGTAAACTTCATAAAACGCGAAATCGTTTCGCGCGGTCTTTTTTTCTCCCCGTTGAAAGCCTTTATTAAACGTCCACTCTGTACGGTATATACAATATAACGCGTGACCCGTCATCGATGTACACGGTAGTGAAACTATTATTGACGTGGAAAATATGCAATAACGCCAATATCGCGACCGATCACGCTCACTCGCGTGTTCAGGCTACTATCGCATATTCATTAGCATAAAATTATCTACCCGTTCGATTGCATTTCATTGGCCCGTTTTATCTCTTAAAAGTAACGATCGTCTGAGAATTCATCGAGTACGGTCGCGCGAAGCGTACGAAGGAACATTCGTAATCCGTGGATCCGCTCGGATTCAAGCAGGACGCGATATCCCTTCTACGTGAGCATCGTGGAAATATTTTTCGATCTACGATATTTGCGATTACCCGTATTCGTGCATTGTCAAAGTACGACGCAACGAGAATTTTTCACAATATCGAAGATGTTATTGACGTTCCTATTTTTTTTTTGGACGCTTCAATGCATCCGCTGCTCGACGATTTTTGACAGATGCCCGAATACACTTTTTACAATGCATGAAACAACGTATCGTTTGAGAAATAAATATCGGTAGGGAACGAACGATGGTTTACGATACAACGGGGAATAACAAAATCCGCGGATGATAAATAAAAAAGAGCAGGAACAATGACGCGAACATTTTTTGAAAGCTCTTAGTCGAGCGTTCTCGGATTTCAACGAGACATGGAAATGGAATGAATGCTTTTTCTTGGACTCTAACGCGCGCAAATCTCGAGAGTGACGACGAATTTTCATACGAGCGGCGTCACGGTGACGAAAAAAGGCAAACGACGCGCGCTCGTTTCTTTTCCGCTCCCGAATATCTTTCGTTCTCTCGTTCTACTCCAATCGACAACGAAGAATCAAAAGGAATTCGCTTCCTCCCCTGCGATACTTCCTTTATCCACCTTCGTTGTTTACGTTCCATATTTTATTCCATATTTTATACATAACGACCTATCGAAAGCGAATATCCGGTTCTCGAATCAATCGACCGCCAGTTAAATTTAAATCGGAAGAGAAGAGAGAAAGAAAACTCCTCATTATGCGATACTACTCGTTAAAGTAATCTCGCTCTTCGTAAGGTACCTCGCTCTTTATTTTAAGCATCTCGGCAGACATTTTTCGCATACATTTTTTTCATCTTTTCGCTTATTATTATCGAAATATCCTAACGCACACGCGAAACGAGATTCTTTGATAACGAGCTTAACGAAAACTACTCGAATCGTTTCAAAATACGGCGAAATTGCTCGTATTAATCGGGCGCCTCGCGTACACGCGTATGTTCACGATACTTATCCTTAAATTAATGTTTAATCTTATTCTCACCTCGTTACTTACCTCTCTATAAACATTAACGAACGGCTCTCGACGCTGCGGCTGAACAACTAGACGAATCGCACCTGGAGCGCGCTTTACGACGCGGGATCCCCGCAGCGACCTACGAATTTAGTAACTTCTCCAAACGGAGAACAGCCAACCGTACGACTATTCACGGAATTATGTCGCGACGATATCCTCTGGTGAGAAATAATCGGAGCAACGAGATTCGACCGATTCGCGGTGATCAAAACGACGAAACGTCGCATCGCGTGGAAGAATAACGAGGAACGAGCGCCGTGTCTTTTCCTATCGTTCTCTACGAATCCTGAAAATCGAGAGACGCGTGTTTTCTCGCAACTCCCTTCGACGCGGCACGTAGAGAGTCGAGAGTAACGCTAGACCTAGGCGATGCAGGATGACTCTACCGTGCTCGTGAAATATTTGAAGAGAACCAAAGAGTAAGTTCGTTTCCAAGGACGTTCATCGTGTCGAGCGCACGGCCGGTGAAAGTCATAAAACCGAGATTTCCTCCGGAAAAATATACGCATTAAGGGCCGTTATGAAACCGCGCTTTTCACGACGACGCTTTAAAATCGGAATACTAGCTGGAGAGTTTGTTCGGACGTTGCCGGTGCGCGAAAATTCGCTCGCGAAAATTTAACGCGAACGATCCGCTTCGACGATCGCGCCGATATTTCGTGGAACGATTCGATTCCCTCGATCGATCGTCCTTTCGTCGCTCTCCGTCTTCCGGGTTTTCCACTTTTCTCGACCTTCATTCGCATAGGCGAGGAAAAACGCGCGGACTCGAAGAAGAGGCAAATTTACAGGGTCACCAATGGGAACGTGTTAAAAGTAAATAGTTGTTACTTCGTAACGAATATGCCAAATAAACTGAATTAAACGCCATTTTGTAGAGAAAACTTGTCAATTTTATTATCGTATACATGAAAGAGAAATATAATAATTTAACAATTGAAATACACGATATAAAGAAAAGAAAATTTTTGCTTGCGCATATGAATCAGTGGTACATGCTTTCAAACTTTCAAAGTGTTGTCTATTGCAATTAACACAGAACTGCAATCATTTGCAAAAACTTTGGGAAAAATAGGAATGTGTCGAAAGCACGGTTTTTTTGGCCTATTCGTTACGAAGCGATAACTAGTTGTTTTTAACACATTCCCATTGATCACCCTGTACCTCCGTAATCGCAGTAGCGTGCTGATCGAAGAGAGGAAAAGACGAAGGAACGTGTCCTGGAGGATTCTCGCCCGAGGAGGAAAGGAAGGCGAATATCTCGCTCATCCGATGGAAATGGACAAGCTGTCGAATGCCCGTGAATCGCAAGAATTTGATCGTGTGCCACAGCGTAGCTAGCTACGCGCATCCTAACGGAGGATGGCGTTAAACGGCGAACGTTTTCGCTCGACGGTGAGGAGATAGTGCAGCGAGTGGCTGGAGTTGCCGGGAATCCTTTGTGACGACGACGACGGCGGTAATTGTTTTCGAAGGAATAGATCTAGCGAAAATAACGAAGCGGAAATGGCAATCTCGCGGTGGTCCTTTGAGCCAGAACGAAGACGAACTTGCATGGCGTAGGTCTCGAACCGAGGGAGCCTACAGGCGTGTCGCGTCGTCGTTTCCGTCCGCGAGATTACTATGGCGGGTCGCGCGAGTCCGATCGATTTTCGATGATCGAATTAATCGAAGGATAAATGGAAAACGCAGCGAGCGCGCTCGATACCGCACGTGGGAAATCACCAGTAAGAGAAATGAAATATCTTTCCATTAAAATTTGCCATCGAGTGACATAACGAAATACTCCCGCGTGAGTTTACACTACCGCGCGTGTTTAAACAGGTAAATGGAACCGGCCGAAATTTCTATCAAAAATCAATCGTTACTTCGTTCTAATCCGCCAACGATCGCCGTTAGTTACGTCGCAATTTTCTCTTTTAAAGTCGCGCCAACAGAATTTATAATATGCACGGGACGGAAACCAATGGAGAAAAATCTGCTTCTCGCGTCGCTTTCCGTCCTTTACCTCGCCCGTTCATCGATCTGGATTTGCGCGATCGATTCGCAATTTCGAGTCTCCGAAGGCGAGTTTTCAACAGTAGTTCGACCGAAATCAATCACGTTACCTCGCCTCTCGACGGTTCGCGATTAGCGGCGACTCTTTAGGCTCTTTCGATGCCCATCCATCTAACTTCAGGATTATCCTCCCTCTTGATCAGTTCTGCTATTCGAAATGATCGATAAAAGGTCGCGTAGAATCGCGTAGTTCGGTCGGGAGTCGGGCAAAGTTTGCGATTCGTTGCACGTAAGACGGTAACGCCGCTGCACGATTCGTTCGTGTTAACTACCCTCTTCGGCATAAGAGGAAGACATATATTTCTTCGTCTTAAGTGGGCGCGTTCGAGTTGGAAGTCGTCGCAGTTAGAGGGAGAGAGAGACGGAGAATCGGCGGTGTAACCCCCATCGTACGGGATTTGCTGCCGTTCGACGATCAGGTCGACGTACCTAACGAACAAATCACGGAAACGTAGTTAACGAGGCTGAGAAACACAGTTACGAGAAATCCTACCAGATCGTTGCGTTCCCATGGAACAGCGTCAAGAGAGAATGTGAAAGGATAAAGGTACAGAACCAGTACGATCTCCTTCTCGAAGTTCAATATAATTTCTACAGGGTGAACGATTTCACCGCCGACTTTTTTCGAATCTGTCATTACGCTACCGTTGTTCTTTTTTTTTACGGTAGAACGAGTGAAAATACCGGAGAAGAAAGAATAAAGGAAAGAGAACTAAGAGGGTTAGACGCAAGAAGAGATTCCTTCTCGAGGAGATCGTTTGCACAGGTCGAACGATTTTTAACGGTAGACGTTCCGCGTGGATCCGCTTGCCTCGTTGCAAGACACTACAAATCTTCGTTTCTTTTCTCTCTTTTTGACTTACACTTCGGAACGATGTAGCACGAGGAAGAGTCGGGCTGAAGATGTACGATGTTCTCTCGGAACTTAATAAGAAAAGTCGTTCGTACGTTTTATCTTATCGGGCGCAGAATTCGCTTAAACGAACTCGTTAATTTTAGAAAATCGGTTATCGATTATCCGCGAATCGCGAGAGAAATGCTTCGCATCGATGGACGACGAGACAGCAACAACTTTCGAACTTCTTCTTTCGACGAAAGAAAATATACCGCATGAACCGTAAACTATTACAAGCGTGTAGCTAACGATGAACTTCGTGGTAAAGTATCGTATTATACAATATTGTACTTTACTAGTTCTCTCGTTTCTTGAATTTAACAAATTCTGCAGAATCGATTTACGATCGAGTTGAATTAAAATAATCCAGTCTATGAAGATTTCAACGAGAAGGAGAAGATTCGATATTTTGATCGCATCAAGATTTTAAAATCTCATTCGTATATGCCACTACCATCGAATTTAGATATTTTCGTTTGAACTTTCGAGGTTCGGACGATCCAAATAAATCCAGTCTGAAATATTCGCCTAGCGCAATATCGTCGAAAATCGATACGTACCACCCGTTACCCTTGCGATGTCCTATCCTTTCCGAGTGGATGGTGGTGGTCCACGATAATTGTTTCATCGAAGACAAGAAAGCTCGGTTAAACTTGCGTCGTCAACCGAACTTTCGACAAAGCGGGGATTTTAAGTAGAAACTTTATCGGCAGGACCGGCATCGATGGCAGATCCTGCGTGATGAGAGCGCTTTGCGAGGCAGGCCAGAGACGTCCTTCCGATATTGGCAAAGGCACCCTTGTCCAGGAACTTCTACACACGATCTTCACGTAAGTCTCCGATCTTATACACGTCGTTCGGCTCGATGGTCTCGCGATAACTTCTTTCCCCCGAAATAACAGTGACGCGACGCGTCTACTTCAAGCCGGATGCAAACTCGAGACACTTTCACCTCTGCTCTTGACGCCATTTCATTCCCCGTCGAATGGATTCGACTCTCCGTCCGCGTTAACCCATTGGCCGTCGATGTCCCGACATTAGGACACTGGTTAAATTTCTTTTTCCTTTTTTAATAATTAATAGAGGAACGGGGTCGATTCACGCGATAAACAAACCGTCGTTACATAGAATAAGTGCATATAAATTATGATATTAATGATATTCGAAATAAAAGACCCGCCTAATTATCTTTCTCGTTCTCTTCATTTTTATATTGGGTTGGGCAAAAAAAGCAATTATTTTTAACATGTTTTAAACACGTTAAATAACTTTCTTCACTTTCACATTTTTAACATCCCGTAACTCGCAATTGAATGGACCAAACAACAAACAGTGAAAGAATTTTTTTTAGTGCGAAAATCACCTTTCCAACGAGCATAAATCTGAAATTGTTTGATCGACACTTTACGAGATATCGATCACTACAGCCAACTGCCGAAAAAATAATGGATTTCTTTTTCCCCGACCCAATATTACGACGGGTAATGGGTTAACGCATGGAAATTCTTTACTCCCGATAAAGATCGTCGTTAAAACGTAAATCTATTGACAACTCGGTTGACAGCTCGCGTAATCGACGAAAGGGCACGAGCCTTTCAGCTCGAACGAGTAATCTCTGTTCGCTATCGGAGTCTAGATTAGGGCGCGTTAATTTAGAAACGGTTGGCGCGGATCAATGGAATCGTTCATGCATGCCGGGCGTGTCTCTTCAGGTTACCAAGAGACGGTGGCCGATTCGAACGTACGGAAGATCGAGCGTACGACCAGGCGTACGAAAGCGGAGGAAATTGCGAAGAACTGCATCCAGCCTGCCGTTTCTCCATTTACGAAGTAGACTTTTAGAATGGAACGAGACGTTTGACGTGTTCTCGAAGGAGATAAGAAGCGCCGACTAGCGTGATGCGCGTTCGATGTAGAGATATTCGAGGAAAAATCAGTGTTGGTAATTTTTAGGTCTCTGTCTATTTTTGAAAAATCGTTATCGCATAAGGTTGCTTCTTTTACGATCGTGACGAGTATCGTTAGGAGTAATGGACATCGGATGACGCGCGGCTTTTCGAAACGAACACTCGCGTTGTTTCGTGTCGTCGTATTTGGCAGTAATTCCTGAAAATCATTCGCTCTCGATATTCGATAGAATTTTGCAAAGACAGCGATATCACAAAGAGGCGTTAACGAATGGTCAATCGGAGCATTAATTGTACGAAGAACGATTTTGCTCGAATAAACAGATTGCTTTGAAACGATGAATAAAGCTATTGCAACGATAGGAGCGCCACGATTAAAGCTTTAATTTAAATCGTTGAGCTTTCATCGCGCGTCCCTCGCATTCTACGCTTTTGTCAGTATATCGAATGTAACGTTTGCGAGAGAAGCGATTTTATTCGCAGTCGCTGGATCGTTTCGTTTTGGTATTCTTTCGAATTCGTGGGTTGTTACGTTAAAGACGCGCCGCTTGATTGGATATTCTTAATTTGCACGTTTCTTCGAGGAGCCTGCAGCACCAGCAGCAACAGCAGCGTTCGTTCGAAGCTCATCGAAGTTGGTCGGATGCGCATCGATCCGGCAAATTACGTTTGGCGTAACGCGCGACTAACCCACGCTTCGAAAATAGTCACGACCGCGAGAAAACTTATACCTGAGAAATCGACAACTTTTCCAAGGAAGAACATTTTTCCATTCACCGAACGATTTGGTTGATCGAGCGGAGCTCACCGCGTCTATCTCCTTCTCGCGTTATTTCAAAATCGCAATTTATATTCGTCCTTTATCTCGAGAATGAAAGATGGAACGGCGCCGTTCGAAACGAGCAATCCCGTAGTAAAGATCCGCGATTACCTCGTAAAAAAGAGGACGAATCGGACGAACGATTCCAGCTAGTCAAAATCACCGGTCCACGCTTCAAAAATAGTCGCGATTCCTAGAAAACTTATACCTGAGAAATCGACAACTCTCTGAAGAAAGAACATTTTTCCATTCGCCGAACAATTTGCTTGATCGAGCGGAGCTTTCTGCCCCTACCTCGTTCTCGCGTAATTCAAAATCGGCATTTATACTCGTTCTTTGACTCGAAAATGTTCACGTACGCCTATCGAGAATGAAAGATGAATGGCGCCGATCGAAACGAGCAATCCCGTAGTAAAGATGCGCTCGCGCGCGCGACTATCTCGTAAATATCAGGGCGAATCGGACGAACGATTCCGGTTAGCCAAAATCAAAAGTTTTACGAGCGATCCACTCATGAATATTCCCCCCATTGGGTCCATTATATTACCCACCTTGGTGAAGGTGTAATTCATTTCGACGCGACTACGAATAATTCCGCGACGTTTTACATTAATAAAATGGCCGGCGGCCGCGACCGTCGCCGATTTATAGTTCATTTCGCCGGAGTGCTGCATCGCCGTACAACTGGTTGCTGCCTGTGAAAATCCTTTTCTTTCGGCGTCGTTGAAAATAGTAGCGTAAAATTTAAAAAAAAGGAGGGGCTTATAACGGTGTGTAAGCGAAGATGGCGCTAGTGCGCGGAGAGAGGAACGAATACTCGCTGGAGAATATTTCCGACTGCCTTTTGCATATTGGAAGACTTTACGATCTACGTCACGAGCGATGCTTTCTTTAATTAAATATTCGCCATTCCGAGCGACCGTTTCGCGCTTTTCGTTGCACCGTGAGTCGCGAATAAGTAGGAAATAATCAAGTCCCTCGTCGAATTTATAGGCTTGCCTTTAAGAACGGTTGATAAGCTCGTGGATTTCTCAATCGTCGATTTTTATTTGCCATTTTTCCCGAGGCATCGATGCGTCCATCGAGCGAAACGTGTACAACCGAGGGATCGGATTCGTGTAACGTCCCTGAGAAATAAAACAGTCTACTTCCTTGGAATTGAAAACATTCGAACGAACCGTTCGATTCGATTACGACTTCGCTCGAGAGGAAATTGGTTGAAACGAATCGCGCCGTCGACGTATTCGAACGATCTCGAGATCGTTCTTCTCCAAAGCAACGTTAACGTACTTATTGCGATTTTCAAAATAGATTTGTAGATAGCGAGAAACGTTTCGGTTCGTTAAATCGTTCCATTTATCTCAATAGCGACGACTCGACAAATTTAAGTCTCCCTACGCCACTAAAGTGGCTTTCGTGTGCGCGATTTTTCTCAACGATACGCCACTATAGCGGCTCGCTCGTTACACTTCCAATTATACCATTTATTCGCAAAATTTGTATTCCTCATAAAATATCGCATTTCGATAGCTTCTTCAAACTTTTTCAAATCGAAGATGTAAGAAATATATGGCAATTTGTTTCAATGCTATGCCACTATAGTGGCTCACTCGTTACACCTCCAATTACACCAGTTATTCGCAAAATTTGTATTCCTGTGACAATATCGCATTCCGATAGCTTCTTAAAACATTTTTACATGGAAGATCTAAGAAACGTATTCTAACTTATCCAGCTGTAACTTCGTTCTAACATAAATGTACAGTGCAAAGCGGCAGACATCGATCGCGGTGCGCTGAGCCGTTTTCGCGCATTCTGCTGCATATCCCGTCGCGCGCATCCTAAGTGTTTCAAATCGTAAGTGGAAACGTTCTAACATAAATGGTAATTTCTTTCGAGATCGTAGCGTTCGATGCCTTGAAAGGCAATTTACGCTCGCAAATGACGTAGCTTCGTCATCGTCAATGCAGCAAATTGCGAAGCATAACGGCACGAAATCGACGATCAGACCGATATCGCAGCGGTAGGTATCTCTGTACGTACGTAGCAGCTACGACGTACTAATTCATTAATGCCGGGATCATTCGGTCGCGCGGCCGGGCCACGATCGCAACCGATAGTCAGGCGTCGCAACGGCATTTGATAGTCCGTTTATGCTGTATGGAGTGCAATTTGGTGTCCCTTAATGGATGTTAAATCATTGTTTAGGGTCGCTTTCAGTCGCTAAAATCACACGTGGCCGCACGGGCCCTGACCGTACCTGTACGGAGATGGAGAAACGTCGCGTAACCCCTGTTAAATCGTGACGCGTTTAAAATTCACGAAGACGCGTCGCTGCCTGCCTACGGGATTGCTCGGCCCGATGCTAGGATCCGATCTGATAATCTCGTCTTTAAATCATTGAAGAGCTTGCGAAGACGCAAGGGCCAAGTCGCCTTTCAACGAATTTCATCGATTTTTGATCGATTCGTCGTGTTACAATAAATCCTTTGATTATCAAGCTGTCTTTTCATCTCGTGTTGGGTTTCTCTGTTGTCGGTTTCGTTTATAGAGGTAAAGTAAATAAATTTAGAGAAACAAAGTAAGACTGTTGTGTTTGTGCGTATTACCAACGAGAAACGAACGATTGCTCGTTTTAATACTCCAAAGTTAAAAGCTGCGAATCGTTGAAAAGAAAGAGTTTTTTAAATAAATATTGCCAATCTTCTATTTTTGCTCTTTCTTTTTTATACTTTCTTAATCGATTTCGTACCTTATCGTTGGCATGGGAAACATTAGTGTAATTAATGAAATACAAATTTGAAAATTGATGTCTGACCATCATGAGTATATTCGTGATAGTCGATTTAGAATTCGGTGGCATCGTCAAACAGATCGTTTTCTATTTGCGCTGTTGGACGACGTTTCCCTACTCTACCCACCTCTCATACGTTAATTTCCTTGTCGGTAAATCTTCGTTCTGCGTTGTAATTTCGCGCGCCGTCTGCCAGAGGCATGATTTTCAGCGCGGTTTCCACCCAAAATATGCTCCAATTAAATGCGTTAAATCATTGTTTACGCCGAAAGTGGTGAAGTCGTCGATACGATCGTCGAACTGCTATAAGGGAGGGTACAGAAAGGGAGGAATTTTTTCAATTAAAAAAGAAGGGCGAATTTTAC
>JAITYT010000616.1:46025-57792 GCA_025433975.1 Liostenogaster flavolineata | reverse complement strand
CCTCCCTTCCCCCCCCCCCTCTGCCCTTCCACGTTCTCCTCGTCACGCTCGCGAACGCACTCGTCTCCAACCGCGACCATCCTCGCCCATTCAAACCACTCCATCTAAAAGATCCGTTTTAAGTCAGGGGAAGGACGGCAAGGCCTGCGTTCTCAAAGGCATCTGCAAGGCAGCCAAGAGAAATCGCGAAAGGAGCATCGTCAAGGGCACCTTCGTCCAGGAGATACTGCATGCCGCGTTCACGTGAGTACCATATCTCTTTCCTACCTTTCCTCTTCGTTCTTTTTATTTTCTTTTTTTATCGTCGCTTTTTTATCGTCGTCGACGCTCGTGGCTCAGCGTTCTTCGTGGTCGAAAGAATTTCGATGGAAGCTTTATCGAGATGGTCGTCGACCGATAACGAGTAGTTCCATGAGAATGTCGCGCTATATCGACACTTGGAAAATAATTGCTTACGGAAAGAAGCGACTTGTACGCCTTCGTTACCTCGATTTTAGGTGTTTTAATACGGTTATTCGAAATTTTCACTTTACGAGTGTAGAATAAAAGATCGACGCTGTCTTATAAAATTACACTTCATATATTTTTACTCCTATTAAGAAATATAATTTGAAGGTAATCGAACGAAAAAATTCCTTAAGAATTCGTACAAGGAGAATAACGAACGATCGAAGTCGAATTAAGTATCCATCAAACGAGACAACTTCTCATTACCCAAGTGTTGCGATTAAAAAGATCGTGTCCCCTTAACGAACGTTGATTGCTCCTTACGATTTAAGTAGCTTTCGACGATTGGAACTACGAAGGTGCGCGATGCTTTCGATTATTTGAGTGCGATCTACGAGAAAGGTGATAAATATTTCGTTACTTCGCCGGCTTAACTTCTTTATCGAATTTCAATGATTTTCATTAAATCGACGTATCCTTGTACCCTAAGGATTATTGTCTCGAGAGCGTTGAAGTCTCAACGAATTATCTGTTTCATCGAAGGCGACGATTCCTCTTAAGAAGCACTTCTTGATCGCACCGTAAGAAATGAAATAGAAAAAAAAAGACGAATATTCGAAGTGCCAACAAATTTAACAGCTTTATGACTTTGGGGTCCGAAACGATATTCGACAAATTCGAGCAATATACACGTGTACCTCGCAGGATATAATCATGATTAATTTTGTGTGATTATGATTATGTTAATCCTATATTAATATTAAATGTAGGTATCGGAGGATTTTATAATTTCCATGATCAGAAAATAGATAGCTAAAATAGATAAAATAAAATAGAAACTCATTAAAGAGAATTTTACTTCTTTTCATCCACGACATTCAATCGTGGTAAAATTGATCCTTTCTTTCAATGGGATCGTTTCACGAATCAAGCAACAAACGTTATTTCTTAAAATATTTTCTGTAATTGCGTTTTATACATTCCTAAAGTTAACGCGATGCTTTCGTCTACCGAGCGATCTTCTGAATACGGCAGCTACGTTCTACTTTCAAGGCATCGTACACTTGTCAAAACGCGCAACGTGTACTTGTATCATCGCATTTGACGTCTCCAAATCTTACGAATCCTTACGAGACGATTTTCGAAGGAAAAATTCCTTTCGTGCTTGCAAATCTGGAAAAAATGTTGACTCTGAAATAATTATTGTATTATTATAATTATTATTATAAATTATAAGACAGAGTGCCTAATGAATCAAAATTTGAAAAAGCGCTATAAGAAGATTTAATATTATTAGTTTTTGATAAGGGAAAATAGTTGATAAGTTGTCTCTGCATCAACGAGCATTCTTGAAAAACTACGAAACGATGCGTCGATGAATCAATCCACGATCAAAATCACGTGCTCGTTCGTGCTGCGACGAAAGGAAGAAAGACGAGCTCGGAAACGATGAAGATGTTGGCCGTATCAAAGTCTCGTCGTGTCTCGACGATTTCAAGCATCTGCAGGCTTTCGAAACTTAGACGAAGGAGAAGAAGACGAGGAAGGAGAGACGGTAGGTGGACCTAAGTAGGTGGAAAAGGAGTAACGGACGAGCAGAGAGGGCCAAGATGGAGAGAAGCGAGAGAAAGAAAAGCGGTGCGCATTATCCCTTCCCGATAAAATGTGAAATTTATTCATAACGTCCACGCGGCACGGCGACACTTAATGTCAGTCGAACGTACGGCCGAAACTTTTCTTCGAGTTCCAAGACTGTCGTCGAAAGGTCGGTGAAATTCTGTTGCTAACTTTTGACGCCTCTTGAAAAGCGAAGTTTCGGTAATCGTCCGGGTCGAAGTTCGTGCCAGGACAAGCAGGAAATTATATTCTACGGTAAGGATTCTACATAAGACCCGGCTACCCTGTCAAAGAGAAGTTACGGATTTGTCCGTGAAGGAGGTATTATCTCGAGGATTGTCCTTCGCGGATTTAAAGAAAGCGAATTTGGAGAAGGTTACACCTTTCCGTTAGACCAACAATGTTTTTCGTCGATGTGACCAAACCTCTCCTCACTCTCCTACCACGATCGAAGAAAGCTGAACAGACAATATCAATAATATATTGTTCGTATTCGTCTTCTCGCCTAACGTCGATGACGTTTAACTACGTAAAAGATGCCTACTGCGTTTCGCGATGCGATACGATACGAAAAATATTTCGGAGTTAAGAGTATAATTTAATCGATGTTAACGCGGCGACGACCGATCGCGAATTGGCGTCGCGTAAGGCGATGAAAGACGCTGAGATCGATCGAATTGTTTTTGCCATGTTTGTCGGTAGCACGGCGAACGACGTAAACAATTCTTGGAATCTCGATCTGATGACACGCGCTGTATAATACTAATGAAAAATTCCAAGAAATACTACTCGTAATATTTGTACTTATCGTAATTCCGATATATATAAATTGTTAATATACAACGAATGGAATTTATACGAATATAAATTATTATACGAATATATTAGGTCTACTGGAAAGTTCCGTCAAATAATTTCGTCACGAGTTTGAAGTCGATGTATGCGCGAAGATGTGGTCGGTAACGATAACTGATAATTGTCACAGACGTGCGAATCGCCTGATTCTAAAACCAGCAACAATTTTCAACTGACAGAAAATATATACATAACTTTAACACTAGTTTAAACACAATTCGAGAGTAGTTTCGATAAACACCATGTAAGTATTTTGTGAAGATTTTTTAGACGATTATTGTAATTTCCACTAGACAGAACGTGGTCGAATATGTATAATCGAAAATATGGGGATTTCTTATGAAAGAGTAAGAAAAAATAGAATAAAATATTTGTTTTCGAGAAAATTGTGCTTGATATTGAGTTACCGTTTCAAACTTCTAAGCCTCGCATGAATAATGCAGTACAAGTCGCAAAGCATTGTTTACAATCAGGATAAATGTTATACGTTGTACCGGAAATGTTAACTCAACGGGAATCTAATTGAAATGGAACGAATATTTGAACTCAATTTTCTCGAGGAAGCGAACCCTCGGACAAGCAAATTTTATTCTATTTTCTTTTCTTATTTCCTTCGTAAGGAGCCACCTTATGCTCGATTGTACATGTTATCCTGCCTGTATGTACGTACATACATCAATCTGAAGAAATCTTGCTGTTTGATTTCTTCGAACGCACGAATCAAGAAGCCACGCGCCTTAATTCGATAACAATAACCCCCAAACAGCACACATACAGATCTTTCTCTAGCAAATCTATTTTTGTAATAAAACAGACAGTCCGTGTAATTCTTTTAGATTACCCCAGGGTCATTACAACATCGATCCAATGACAGAGTACGATAGAACTTATTGGAGAAACGAGAATTGCGAGGACGTCCACGTCAGATGTCCTGACGTCTTCTGAAGAAATCGCTATGAGGCCGACGATGACGACAATGACGAAGATGAAGACGAGAAGCTTCTCAGCGTCGCCCGGTGTCGTCTTTTTCTCCTCGGCGATGTCTGCGTCCTCGAGGGAACCTAAGAGAGGCGCGTGTATCACCAGGTGAAACCTCGTTAACCACTTTAACGAACGCAACGTTCGTGCAACAAGATACGGTGTCTCGCGTTTCGAAGAAAGAAATTCACGTGTTTGAGACTTCGTGGCTTCGATCAATCCGTTACGCGACGAGACTCTTAATTCTCCCATTGAGACCATCACGCGCGAGAATCGTTCGACAGCTCGTCTTTCACCCCGCGACGTATTTCGACTTTATTAGTTATACTTGCGTTTATTCTTATCTTGTACTTCTTAACCTATACGAAATTAAGAGTGATAAGAAGGAAGCGTGCGTGATTAGGTTAATTTTTCTGTTCTACGATTCAAGTTCGTGCCTACGAAGATTTGATTAGTTGCTTGTGAGCGAGAATAATGCGTGTCTTCGTTCTACGGTTATCTAATAATAAGTGATCTTCGCAGAACTTTAATCTAAAAAGTTAAGAAAAAAAGGTAAACGAGTGCAAGTTGGCTGCCCTTATCGGTATATTTCCTACTTATTGATAACATTTGCGAGAATAATTAACATAAGTAAATAAAATTTACCGTCTAGTCTGATATCATGTTTGTCGTTATATTTCGAGATCAATGTATTTATATGCATACATATATGCGTATAGCATCAAGATATAAGATCTCAATATAATAAGTTAATATTGTCAAATAGAACATACATATTTTGAATTCGAAAATTAAGATCCAGCTAATTTATATGATCATTTGACGATGATTAACCTGTAGTTGAGTGCCAATCGTGTAAATCAAATATACGAAATTAAACGAGCTCGCCAAGGTATCATCATTGAAAGCAAGTAAATTATATACAAAATTATAATAGAAATTATAAATCCAATATATTGCGTTACTATAGAAGTAATTTAGAAACGTATCTACTAACGAAGCTTAATTAAATAAACGTATAAAGTTTATCGAATTATGAACATTATTCTGAAAGCAGAGGTACTATTTAAAATCAAATCTAAAGTATTATTACACTATGGTTAAATTTTGAAAATGACAAAGAAAACTTTCTTCTCCGATAAGAATAACATTTTATCATTTTATTCATCGTATTCCTAGGTATAAACTACCGAGCGAATAAAGAATCGCACGCATATATACACATGTAGTACGTGGCATACGTACGTATGTATACGAACGTACTTATATACGCAGATACGCGTCTATTTTGAAGAGCGATACGAGAACAACGGGTGATACGGCTTGCCGCGTCTCTCCATAGTGCGATGTCTCTTTCTTCCACACACTACCTTCATCTTTTCTTTTTCACCTAGCAAAATAGTATCGCTGTTATTACTTCGAGTCGCGCGCTTACTCGTAAATATTCAACGCGCGTGAAATAAAAGTTACCAAACGTGCGGCAAAATATTTTTATCTCTTCCGCCTAGTTTTCCGCAGGCTCGCAAAGTTACTCCACATCCTACGAAATTCATAAGTACGCTAGTTCTTCCTCGATCGATCCCTAATTCCTCGTTCTTCGGAATAGAACGTCGATCGAGGAATAGACCAAAGTCTAGAAATCGAGAAATTGTCAAAGCCTTTAGGAAACTTCAGCCTGTTAACCCGATACTTCGTCGATCGAAAAGGCAAACCTGTTCGTGCAGTTTAGTACGTGTCTGATGTTCGCGTGACGCGATAACTTGCCCTAACCACTATGAAAACGCCTCTCAGCAACGAGTTAATCTTGAAGTAATTGTTCTATACCACGTTGCAAGTATTCGCATCGATAAATTCGACAATGATAAAATCGGTGTTTTATCATCTATCGCTACATATACCTATATATATATGTTATTCAAATCAAATCGCATGATACTCGAGAAGGAGTATTGTTTCGATACTTTATTATAAAAGTAATCATCAGCAAATAATTTAAAAGGCTTTATTCTTGTCTCTCGATCTTATCTATTGCAGTAATTGCAGTTAATAAAATGAACAATTACTTGGTCGTTTCTTTTTCTCCGTTTGGAAAGAAATACATATCGTAAGATTGCTGAACCATGACTGACTTCAAGTAACCTCGTCTGACGACTTCCCCAGCAACCCTTGCTCACGGCCCTTTCCTTTCCTCGATGCGCACGTACGCGCCGATTCTTACACTCATTTCCCTTCCTTCCTGCATTTCAGCGCGGACCCTTCGTCTTGCATTTTGCCAATGTGAGCTCACCTACCTGTACATCCTACACGCACGTTTATACGTCGAAGTGCGTACGTCGAACCACTCTTCCCGTTCCTGCTGTCACTGCTCCTTCACTCGCCCGTTTACCCGCGTAAAATCACGCAACGACTCTTCCGCACCTTCCCGCCATTCTACCACCACGTCCAAAGTGCAAACTCTCCCAGGGTCTTGCCAAAGTCCGTCATGGCGCCTCGCTTTCCAGTGGTGTGCGTTACATCGGTGCGCGCACCGTAAATAAGTAGTCGAATGCGTACACGCGAGTCCAACCACTTCGTCTGCTGCTCACCTGTCTCCTCCTCCTTCTCTTCATTTTTCTACTCTGTCTTCTTCTCTCACCACGCGCTCATCCGTTCGTCTCTTTTTCTTCTCGGGACACATACGAGTCTGGGTGTTCGTAGTGATACCGTAGGATTGCATATTTATAACAGCTAGATAAGACGAGCGATTGGTGCCAATGCTTGGAATTAGGCTACTAATGACCAGGACGATGCATCAATCATAGCGATAGGTCGGGAAAGGGATATAAAGGCGGTGCAGGGAGAGAAGCAGTCAAAGAGAAAGAATCGGAGAGAGCTAGAGAAAGGGTCGGGCAGTCAGTCGTTGTTGTGGCTGCGGTTGTGGTTATTATTGTAGGATTACCACTTTTCTATACCTCCAAGCAAGTGGGAAACTTCCCCTTAAGAATGGCTAATGAAGAACAACTCTTTTCTTAAACTAAAGATTTAATGCACTAAGAAATACAACTAAACCTCCTTCGTCGAGCGTCGCTACGGAACTACTCCCTTTTACGCCCCTTCGATTCGCTCTCACTATCCAGTGCTCGCACTCACTCGTTCGCTTTCTTCATCCTACATTCTTGCAAGTGTTGCATTGCGTGGCATTATTAATAAATACTTTAACTATGTGTATTGACTCTGTGTGTGTGTGTAATTTACTCCTAAATCCTTCCAATCCGACAATGCGTCTTGTATTTTGATAGCGCGTGCTCGTTGATACCGACATACGCGCTTCGCACATACGCGAGAACGTACTTTCAACACATATGCGCGCGCGTAGCGTCATAACGCAATTCCTGTTCTGCGAGTGTCGTTCGGGAGGTTGGTTTGCATCTCGCATCATTAACGAGACACTCACCGTCAATTCCCGGATCGTGGAAGTCCTAACGTTACCTCTCCGATGGTAGGACGGTGGTAGGGTGGAATATACGTCCGTGGCACGCGTACGCATACGTGCATAGACGCGTGTATGCGCGAGACAATAGTCGACGACGAAACCAACGCGCAGCAGCATCTCGAAGAGAATTCTCGCCGGGAACCGTGTCGCTTCGGGGGGAGAATGCGTTCACGGGATCTCGACAAACACGCGTCGAGCCGCGAAATTGTCCGGTCATATGGACGACGAATGATCGGTCTGATCGTATTTGGTAAGTGGATTGATCAGTCGGTTTACAGGCATCTTGTCGCTTCGAAAGGAATGAAATTTACGACATGGAGGGAACTTAACTCGGTCTGACTACAGAGGCGACTACAAAGGCAAGAAAGACGATAAGAGGCCGTGCAACTCGCATCGAGTGTCTTCCCAGTCGTAGTCGTCGCTACGCCACATGCAAAATAAGATTTTATATGATTGTATTGTTTTTAAACAATTTGTCCGCGGAAAATGTACGAAAGAGAATTCTGTGATGTGCAGAAATTATAATTAATTGTTCGTGTTGCTTATAAAACTGGTAATATATGTTCGATTATTTTATTAGTATTTAAAAGTTACGTTGCGTATTATTTCCTTTAATAAATTGATTTTTCTTTTTCTAAAAATCAACGTATTTCGTAAGGAGTCAAATGAATAAGAGGTTTGATTAAGTATACGAAGCTGCAGGTACGTTTAGTGTTAATATAAATTATTTCATTTTATTTTGTTTACTTATATTCACTTTTATTTATTTATATGAAACACCGTTAAGCGTTCGATTTAATCATTCCACATGTCCAGCTTTTTATTCTCGTACTTAAGAATAATGTTAGAAATGATAATACCTTATGGAAGAATATGCTTGGACGTTCTTCTTTTTCTTATGATTTATTCGTAGCGGCTTTATTGATGCAAATAAGATGTAAAACGATAAAGCTAGATTGCATGTTAATCAGTTCGCTATAAACAACAGGTGTTACCAAGCGACACCATCCGATATCCATTCGTGATGGCAACAATGCGGAGTAAGAACGAAAAAAAAGTAAAGAAATCATTCTATGCATTGAAATTTCTCTAAAAATAAACAAAAATCTAAAAAAGTAACAAATAAATTAAATCGTAAAAATTAGTTCCTTAATAACACATCGTGATCCAGTAATTTTATTGCTAGCCTTACTCAGCGAGCAAATATGTTTCCATGAAGATATTTTATTCAGTGACAAGTCGAGTGGAAATGCAATGAATGAACGATCATTTCTCTTTAAATGGCAACACCGAAGAACTGAGAATCGCCATATTATTTTCACTGTTACGTAAATATCTAAGAAATTTTTTCTATATCCCATTTCTATACTCTAAAACCAAAATTGAAGTAAAAAAGAATTAATTTTAATGTAACTGCGCGTAACAAAATCTCCGTCGAACAAAAATTAATGAAGAAAGAAGTGGCTGAAGACGTATTACCACGTCGCGTGAACCGTTTCCGGCGTACGGCTTAAAAAGTATTTCGAACGTCTATAAATGGCATATAATAGCGATAATAAGAAATATTTAAAAAGACTCTTATCTTCCAATTCGCATTCTAATTAAAGAAAAACAGCTTGGCGTAGAAAGTATCGCAGCGTGCACCGAAAACAGTACACGTGGCAGAGAACGTGTTAACGAGAGATACACTCACTTTCATGTGTTTTCACGGAATAGTGTAAGGCGTGACGAAACAACGGAATCGTGTAAAACCGCAAGCAAAAAGCGGAGCGACTTCTGTTCAGTGTGAAACGATTGGTCGTACGTCGAACACGTAATCGGTTATTCGTTCAATTTGGACGATCGACCGACCACCCGATTAACCAAGGAACTACCAGTTTGCTTCTATCGTTCCGTCGTCGACGTCCTATTAATACCGATCGAGAATTCTTGCGCGAAATGAAGGGTCTTCCGCGCTTGTGAAGTTTTACATCACCTCGGCAAATATCCTTTCGACCAAATCGATCGACGAATCGTTCATCCGTTCGTTTCCGGTGTTATCCGCAATCCAATTCCCTAAAGCAATTTCCTAAAGTTTAGAACGATTTTACGCTTATACGTTACGCGAAAGACGACGCGTGGTTCGCTGTGAAATCTTGCTATCTTCGCGTTCGGCGTCCTTCTGGCTGCAGCTTATCGGAGTATCTGAAAGATCGGCGAGTCTACACCGAGTGCGACGCGCAACCTAGGTGCTTAACAGCTAAAGGCTGACTAGCGTTGCACGCTACGATAATATGAGAATCCCATGGCTGCTTTTGATTCTTATCAAAATCTTGAACGTTCCGTTCCCAGGAGAGACGACGGTCCGTCACCGTAATGACGGCAATCTGAGCACCGACGTGCTAAAGTTGTGGGAACGAGTGACTGGTAGTGGTAGTGGGAGTGGTGGGGGTGGTGATGGTGCTTCTGGTAGTGGTGGAAACAGCAATCAAGTAGAGAGAGGAGTAAGGAAAGAAAAAAGAGAAACCCTGAGCAGGCGCAGACGAGAGTTAACTTTTCCAAAGGGTAGCGCTATCGTAGTAAGTAAAGCTTGGATCATCGATCAGCAAGGTGTATTCATTGATAGTTTGCGTGAGTTTAGGACAGGGCACTCAAGAGTGCAGTCGTTTGCATGCACTTTTTGTTAAATTAAAGGATGAATCCTGGCAGAGATCGTCGAGTTATCTAACACTTTCAATTCTGAAAAGGTGTAACGCTTGAACAATAATCTCTCGCGTCTTTTATCGTAATTCGATAAAATCACGCTTTACATTTTTGTTAGGACATTGTACTATCATAACAGGATGACGATGATTAACATAGTCATCGAAGATGTCACGTATGCATCGTCTAACAAATTAATTTCGTGTTCGAGACCACTGTAGCCCTACTGAAGGCGATTATGGTAAAGGAACCGAGCAATTGGAATCAAGTGTTCGAATTCGATGTGATTTGGCCGATACCAAGCATCGGAGATTTACGGAAGACACGGTTCAAAAAACCCTGGAAGACGAAACGACGCCATAAACGCGAACTTTACGCCAATTTCGAATCAGCCCTGAATAGGTACGTCGATTGCAATGCTTTCAGTGAAACGAATAAACATAGACGTAAACTTTCATCGTTATTGACTTAAACTTGTATCGAAAGCCCTAAAGGAAAGCAATTTTCACATAAGTGAAAGTTCCTTTTAGAAAGGAAATAAGAAAATTGTGTAATCTGAGAGAAAGAAAAAATCCAATTCCCTTTTAAGTTAATCCTTCGAGTATCGCAAAGAAATGCAACACCAAGACTCCACGAAAAAGTCTCACACCCTGGAACCGTTCTTTCAGTCAAAGTTTACCGGGTCGGCAATGCGTTCTCAGAACCATCTGCGAGGCTAGAGTCTTGTTAAGTCCGCCCGGTCTATCGTTCGTGGAAGATGCGCTGCGAGTGATCCTGAGGTACGTTCTGACTTTTCGCCCTCGTACAAAAAGGCCATTTACTTTTACGGTGATTCTCGCCTTTCCCATGCCCTCCCGCCACCCCTTCCTCTTCCATTCTCACGCCTTCCGACTTCCTAAGGATTTTACGTTTCGGTAATTCCAAGGATCTAGACGAGACTGATTTTATGTTACAGCAATTCCGAAGACGTCGAGGAAATCGATTGTTACGACGCGGCGTACCGTGCTTCGGTGGACTGCGATCTGGCGTATCCTTGCCCGTTTTCTCTCCTGCATCTTTTGTTGTATAATCTGTATTCTTGAAAATAGAACGTTTCACAAATATTTCCCCTTGATAATTCGAGCTTTACCCTCCATATCGCGGTCTTTTCGAGCCGTTTAGGTCGTACAGACGAGATCACCGAAGACATTTCGGAAATATTAAATACAAACTGCGCGTCGGATTACAGTTGTATGTCGAGTTTGCAACTCGTAGGAAATTCCCAAAGAGAGAGTCGAAAGAAAGAAGAAAAGTAAAAAAGAACAAAAACAGGAAATGGGTAGATTAAATCTAATGATCCTTTTTATTCGCATTCTAAATACTGTAATTATTATAATATATTATACTCGGTATTCGCAAAGGTATTACAATTTTTCAAATAAGTTCTGATGATGCAAAAATCGATTATCGTATGGACGAATATATAAAAATATCAGTGGAATCCAAATCCGTAGAAAAACGAATAGCAATATCTTAGGCAGTGAAAAACTGAAACAGGAAACTGTAGAAACTTTTTATAAGTAAAGAGTGGAACGATAACTATCGAGTCTACGAGTATAATCCGTCGATCGTCCCTGCTGATTTTCTGAACTTATTCCATTCTTTTATTCGAACATTCTCCACGCAGATACGTTATATCGCGATGGTATTTTCGCCGCGGTATCGATAGGAAACAAT
>JAITYT010000616.1:28878-45888 GCA_025433975.1 Liostenogaster flavolineata | reverse complement strand
GGGGGGGGGGGGGGGGCAAGAAGGAAAATACTCGACGGAATGCTCTCAGTCGCAACCACCTGCAGCGCACACCTCGCGTATCACGACGACATTGTGTCCCGTCGCAGTAACCGCTTAACCAGTTTATACAAACGGTGCATCTCACCACATACTTAAGGTATACATTACCGAACGTGCGGTTGGCGGGGAAGGAAGAATCGGAAACGAGAGAGCCATATTTGTCTTTCCTTGCTTACGTTAATGTCAATGCTAATTACAGTACAATCAGATTTCTCGATAAATCGCATCTATCAAGATCGATATTATAAATTATTGAATAAACCATATGCTCCACGTCATCAACAGCTGTTATGCTTTGAAGCGTTTAAAGCCATTTTTCAAATTTAGTCTGTGTCGATTTGTAAAAGTGTTAACGACATATTTATGTCAAATTCGGAGCATTTATGGCACGCATTCCTCGTGGAAAAAATTATGGCAAACGATGAGGATCGCATTCAATAAAGCATCTTCGACCATTTTTATAAAATAAATAATTTTCCATGAAAAGAAATCGAAACATCATTTCAACACAGCTATTATATCCGTTAGAGAGACTGTATGTGCAGTAGTAACTTAAAAAGAAATTCATTTCTCGCATAATGAATTTAAATGGCTTCTTTCGATTGTAAATATAAGCGTTATAAGCCTTAATAAAGTCAGCCATATCTGCGGTCGACCAACATACGAATTAAAACATACGTTTTATGTCGCAATTAATTTAATGCAAACCACAAATCATCCTTAAAACTTCCCACAAATTCCGGTGTAAATATAAATTCCTTGTAATGAATTCAAAATAACATTGCATATTGTGAAAATAAAATGTATAATTCTCGGTACATTAGTAAACTGAGTATATATATTAACTCGTACGTTTCTAAAATATTATTGCGACGAACGAAACTCGATTAAACGAATGCCATGTAACTGGAGGATAAATAAGATGAGAAAAAAAAATCGTCCTCGAGACATCAAAGGATACGGCCTAATTAATTTAACTCGTAACAGTGCTACATTTGATTAATAAATGTTACATCGTTCTCGCGTTCGAGTTAAATAATATGTAACGTAATATTTGACTGTCGTGGGACCTTTGGACTTGCGGACGTGGGATAAGAATGGTAAGAATAACGGCAAATATCAACTCCAACATCGACACCAATAACGACGTTACCAATTACATGGACAGTGGTATAGGATTTTTAATATTACTCGGAGAAATAACGAGTAAAAATGCCGCATCGAACGATTTAACGAACAGTTTCATGCAAAATTTCGCACACGCGTATTTTTAATCCAATTGCTTCCGGTTTTGTCTTGTAATATAAATGTCACTTCGCATTATCGTTTCGATAAAGCTTACTTTAATCTCTCATCGTCGATATGCCTCGTGCGTCATCGATTTACCAGGATTCCAATAGATATATTCGAACTACGCGCGATCTAGAAGAAAAAGCCACGAGAGTCATTGTTCCACGTTAGAAGAACCGTAGCTATAAAAAGGCGGCGTTCGCCCTCGTTAGTCGTACGGCCCTGCATGCCGATCGCACGCGAGACCACCGTAGCTTTACACGAACGCTCGAACTTCGACTCGCCTTTTAGAAATACGTCGTTCAACGTCCGCTTCTTTCCGAGATCGAGCTAAGGGGACCCATTAAGATCCACCTTCGTCCCTTCTTTTCTCTTGCCACCGACCGGGAGAAGTTACGAACGAGTCTTCCGTGCAAAAGCCGACCTAATTCCACGCCGATGTTGGCCGCTTCGTACGTGCGAGATTTTCATATCCTCCTCGGATCGCGCGCGCGCGCGCGCGCGAAAGTTTCTAGGCGAAGGAGGTTTCGCCATCGCGACATAAATCGTTTGTTTCGGCACGTAAAGATGATCGTAGCCATAAAAGAAGTTTCTTTTATCGGAAAATGAAATACCTACGCGAAAGGATATACCTTTCGTTATTAGTTCTAGTTACAGCGACTGCTATTAAAATTTATGTTTCGATATATACGAAATATCGCTGGATAATTTTTAGCGATAATCGATTCTCACGTTGCACCCGACAAGTTTCTGCTAAAATAATCTTATAGGATATTAATATATGAAACTGCTCGTAATTTAGATAATTATAGTAATGAATTGAACAATACTACGAATTTATCTTCTTTTTTTAAGATTGTGTTCATTTCCTTGTTTTTTCCGCATTACGAGCGAGTATAATGTGAGCGAAGAAATTTTGTGTATATTATTTCCATGAGAAAACGTCCGAATCCACAGTGCGTCGACGATTGCAATGCAATTAAGCGATACATCGTTATATCAATATCAATATACCGCTGTTCCTCTTTCCCCATCGTACGATGCTGTCATTAATGCGGTTACGTGCGATTAATCGACCTGCGGCTACTCGGAGCCACGATGGGAACTTAAACGATTTTTGGTATACGCTGTCATATCGATCGAATTTGCCATCCAAAATAATTAACGCGACTTATGCACAAAGTTACGAGGATCGAGGAGTATTTATTGATGAATTCGATAAACAGAATCGCGGCCAGAGAATCGATGTTTAATTCAAAATGTAAGCTCGGCAGTATTATGCCATTCAGATTACTTCTAAGACACGCAAGAACTAGTAAGAACATCGATGAAGCGTGAAATTGCCGTTAGATCGTTAAGAAAATTGTCGACGATTTTTCAGGCCTGAATTCGACACCGATAATGGAATCCAATTTAAACACGTCGATTGGTGGACTATCGTACGAATTTGCTACCCGCGAAGTCATAAAATTACGAAGCATCCATGGCGTAGTGATTTTATAGAAATTATGTAACGTTATTAAACCGTTAACAATTGTAATGTACAATGCAACGCAAATCTCGTTTCGCCGATCTCAGGCTTCGCCATACTTCGTGCTATTGTGTTACCTTAATACTACCATAACGTTACGAAAATATAAAGTACACGAACTCTTTCACGTGTGAATCGTTGATATCGTCAATGTCTAGCAAAAGATAGTGCATCAAAAACGATTTTTATCTACGAGTACATCTTTTATACGAATGTGTGTATAATTCATACGTTCAGGAAAATTTAACACATTTAAATTCTCCGAGTTTATGTTGCCACAGCATTGATGCAAACAACGATGTAAGATCTCTGATTTTTTTTTCCTGATAGTTCCATTCTATACCTTTGATTA
This sequence comes from Liostenogaster flavolineata, assembly GCA_025433975.1. Taxonomy (NCBI): domain Eukaryota; kingdom Metazoa; phylum Arthropoda; class Insecta; order Hymenoptera; family Vespidae; genus Liostenogaster; species Liostenogaster flavolineata. The sequence continues at coordinate 42,655 of JAITYT010000616.1, read as the reverse complement.
TAACGCACATCGATTTTCCACGGATTCCACGGCTCTGAATTATGGTCAAAAATAGATAGTTACTCGGAATATATCGAATAGGAACGTATGTGCACGAGTGCTTACACGTTAATACGATAGGACATAAAATAGCTTCTCGATTTTTTTTGTTTTATTTTTGCCTATGATCGGAATGAATCGTGGGTACAACAGCGCTAATTTAGCTCCTCGTCGCTTATCGTTCCGATCGTGAAAGTTCGTTGCTTTAAATCAGCATCTCGATCGGTGGCGGCGTACGTACGTACGAACCATCACGAGCGCAAATCGGAAATGCACTTTCCGTTCGCCACGTCCCACTTCGATTTTCTATCAGCCACGTGAGGGACGAGCGCCTTGACGGAAACCGCTGGAAACGATCCAACGCCGGCACTTCCACCGAAACCCGTACCTTTCCCAGCCCTTCATCTCAATAACTTTCGATAGGTTTTGACCGTATCTTACTCCACTGGTGCGTTGAGACAGAAAAGGCCGCGAATACTTAACCTCGAAGACCATGCTAGGGAAAACTTGCTTACACTATCGCCATTGTGAAAAGCTACGTACTGACAAATCCAAAAGTTTTCCCGTATCTGTCAGTATAAATTCAAAATTATACGAAAATACATAGTATAAATATAAAATTGTCTGTATAAATACAAGTGTTGCGTATGAGTGAGTCTATTTTAGCAATCGTAAGGAGATGGAACGAGCTATCGCGAGAATGAAATTAATTTATTGCTTGTATATCCAATTTCGTCTAGCGAGGATCCGGTAAAAACTTCAACTCGAATCGACGGTTTTAAAAAAATCATTTAGACGTGGATGAAAATTGAAATAATACATATTTATCTATCGAGGACCTGTCGAAAAGACGAAAGAAAATCGACTCGTTTTCGCAAAGTATCGCACGTCCTTTGTAAAAATATTAGGTTGTCCGGAAATTAACTTCGTTCTTTCTCAACTGTTTTTCATAAAAACAATATTTAAAAAAAACCATAAACAACGTTTATCATGAAAAAAACCAAATGACTTTCCGAACAACCTAATAATATAACTCGCGATTGATGTTCCACGTAATTTCGAGACGTTTTAACGCCTTGTTAATCGGCATCAAAAAGCTTACGACGAATTTGCCTCTGGCGGGAGAATCGACGCTCGCGTTACGTAAACGCCGTTAAATGGACGTCACCGTTGGCGACTACGACTTAACGGTACCGAAGATGATTAACGTCCACCCAAGAAAGCGTCCGTGCCTAGCGGCAACCTGGTCGTTAATCGTTCGTTAAATAAAACCGCGAAACCATCGACGTGGAGAGGGAGAAAGACGTTAATTGATACGAAAAACGATGCTGCGACGTCCTACTCCTCTCCTTATCACTCCTCCTCTCGAGCGACGCTTCGTCTCAGTCCTTCCCTCCTTCCACTCCTCCCCACCACCACGGACGACCCTAAATACAATAATAACGGAAGAGGAACCAAATCGACCGAAGATATTCTATTCATCGTTGTCGTGTGCTCGCGCTCGTCGACCGACGGAATACGTACTTTTGCGGTGAGTAGACGTTGCATTGGAGATTTACGTTGGAAATAGAGGAGGAGCGATAGAAGAGTCGTACGGTAGGAAGAAGAAGGAAGGAAGACCGGTACGGACGTAGGAAGGGGGCTGGGGAACGAATCGCGCAGTTTCGACGCCGAAATCGCGATTTCGAGGCACGAAGTTCGTTCGAACGAGCTCGAACGCGCCTTCCTTTTGCTTTTCGTCGTTCGCGTCGAAGTCGAACCCCGACGATTTCTCCATTTCCACCGCTCGAGAAGTCGTTCGTCCACGGTCGATTTGGAAGACCGACCGTCGTCGAGTCGTGAATCTCGCCTCGCTCATGTTCTCCGTTGGACGACGCGCAGTCGGACGACGGATCGTTCGGAAAAAATTCGATCGTTCAGGGACGATTCGATCGGACGCGAAATAAGCGTGTCTGATTTTTCTCGGTGAGTTCTAAGGGCCGCCAGGAGGATTTTCTCGTTCGGCCGGATGTCCTCGAGTCGGGCGTTTAAGAGCGAAGTTCAAGGATTTCCTTAGCCTCCTGGTAGATGCTCGATGACCTTGCCTTGTGAAAGGTACTCGACAGGTTTTAAAAAGGGCTAAACGATTTAAGCAAACACGACGGTTGAAAGTACGAGCGCTGTGTAAAAAATTAGAAAAATTGAGAATTTTCTTTTTCTTCCTTTTTGCTTCGTTACGATCGATACTTCAAAATCCATTCGGACATTCGGATAATTTCAAGATCGCAGTTGAAACTTCCAACGTATTTGTTCTCAAATATTTGGCAATAAGGCGTTCCTGTGCAAGTAGAAATTCCTTGAATCATAGAAGGACCGTTTTTTCCCCAATTTTCCCATCGATGGATCACAATCGATGATTTTCTTCTCGAGACGTTTCGAGTACGTCGGAATCGTCGAAGCCGTCACGAAGAGGCAAAATTGCTACCGATATGCCATTTGCACGGATTTGTATTTTAAATGGCATTGTACCTGACACGCGAGCAGGGAGAAGGAAGACGTTTGCTTCCTCGTATACGCGTACTTTTACGGAGACTTTTAGGGCGTGTGCGTTTTTACTGACTGAAAAGCTTGGCGCACTCATTACGTAGGGAAATGGGTATCTCATGGATATTCATGGTGAATATTTGAAGGACGGCAAACGCGTACCGTATAAAAGAGATCCCGCGTACGTAATCAAGGTATTGCATGTGCTTCGTATTCGCCCTCGATCTTTAGTATGCGACGGATATCGTTTCAGGAATATCGATTGAATATCGACGAACGACGAGTTTTGAGCAACGCGAACGAGCCGCGCAACGACGTGTGTCGCGACGAGAAGCGCAAATCCGCTCGATTATCCAGCAGTTAGATCAATAATTAAATAACGTGCTTACGATATCCGCTCGTTCGACCGCGCTACGTAATGCTTCTATTAAGTTGGTTTAATTACGTGAGACGAATATCGCATCGCGCGATAAATTAGCACGTTGTCGTTTTCGAACGCGACGATTTGAAGAAAAAAAGACCCTATCTCGGTTTTAATTCCGTTACGAATTCATCCCTTGTACAAATACGGGTATTTTCGAGACACTAAAAAATACGTTCTATCAATTATCGATGTCGTTGTTAAATGCGTTGGAATGATTTACGATTTATATCGTTGGCAATCGATTATTCGTTCGACCGTTTCCTATATAATTATTCTCATGTATTTCGACCTAATGGAAAAATATTGTTCGAACTTAATCGATATCAAGAGCACTTCGCTCTTTGTTCGAGGCTCGAATGGTTCGGAAAATCTCTAACGACTAGGAAAACCGTCGAAAATTTTTCGCGGTCGTAGCGCAGCCGCGCCTTTGACGTTTTAACCCTGACGCGATAATGGTTCTCTGGGTGCTGCCGTGTCCTATCGATCATTTTCTCTCTTCGCGACACTTTTCCACCAAGGACTAACAATTTCCTGTTTCCTAAAGAGTTTTACCAAAGTGAGTTACCCGATATTTCCACCACGATGAATCGATCTTCCGTTCTGAAGAGCTTCGGTGACTCTCGCTTCTTCTCTCTCTTTCTCTCTCCACTATCCACTTTCGTTCTCCTTGTATCCATCGCCGTCGTCGCGACGCCTGAAAGTGTCTCGACGATGCCTGTCTTTTCACTTCGCGTGTCTCCATGAAAAACAAGGCGGAACGAGGACGTTCGTTTCTCTCGCGATTCGAATAACGCGTCGTTCCAACGTCTCGCGAGGCTAACTATTAAGTTGCTGCATATGAAATATCTGATTTTCTTTACGCGTGGATATTTGTCTCCCTGTTCTCGTTATGCTGCTTTTGTTTTTGACGTAACATCGCTTATAGTCCGACTGTCCGTTGCCAGAGTCACGTTCTAATAAAGAAGATTTTCTCAAAAGTGTTCCATTTTGTTGAATTTTTCTTTTGAATGAAAAATATTTGTAAAAATATGAATTCAAGCGAAATACGTGTAATACTTGTACGACAACGCTCAGTCACAAACGTCGAACAAAACAGCTGTAGAATTAAATGAATTAAAATATGAAATTTTGTAGCACTAGCAATTCAGCTTTTGCAGCAGCAGTTTTTTATACTCACTTAAAAATTTGACATCTCATACGCTCCAACCTAATAGAAACCGCCCTAATAGAAATTCCCATTGGTCACCTGTTACATTAAAACGAAATTACGATTAAGGTTATAACGCGATGTAAAGGACGAAGGACGTCGAGGAGCACAACAGGAGGAGCAAAATTAACGTTTAGAAATCCGAGGAGACAAGGTACGAAATATTATCTTTTCGAAGCTTCGGAGGCGTAATGACGTGTGCTGGAAAAAATTGTTGACTCGTACGCGTTCGCTAAATGTACAGGAAAGATGAGAGAGACGATCAGCAATCAGCAGGTTTACAGGCTGCGGCCCGAGTGTAGAGTACCTTGAAACTTCGTCGACGATCGGTATCCTCGACCAAGCGATGCTTCCAAGCACTTCGCTCACCATCACTTGCACTTCGGACGCGCGCTACGATATAACTTCGCTTTACTTTGCTATACGAAACGTACGACGTAGTCGAGAGTATTATTACTAGGGTTTTCTCGCCTCTACGATGTAGAACGACATATGTCAGCTAGACGCGTATGCGTATATCGTGGTAAATCACGTGAAGATTTTCGACGATCCGTGCAAAGTATAAGATTCTACGATACGATTTGGAAATTACGATTTAGAAAATTAAGGATAATTTTATTATTAGCTGTGATTTAATGCAACAACGAAGCTGTCTGGCGTACCAATAAAAGTCCGTACTGAAATACTAAAATACATTCAACAAAATAACATCGAAGATATGCACGTAATGCGAATAATAGAAATTACTCACCGTGATGACGTTCTTTCAATAGAAATTTGAATTGCGAGGTAGCTCGACCAACTTTTGTTTCGAGGAAACAATCGGTACTAGAGTTTCAAAATTATTTGGTCTCGCTTCCATAGTTATTCCAGCCATCGGTAAAGATTTGATGTAAGAATAATGAATTATAAAAACTTTTTAACTTCTTTGTCTAAATAATTTTTAATTATATTGAAACAATTAATAGAATCTTTATGGAACGACAATACTATATTTTTTGTACAACATTTTTCCCTGTTTAAGAAAGTTTCGAATGTTAAGATTTCTCAACGACGTTTAATATCAAATCGTTTAGAGACTACGATTATACAGTAAAATAAATCAAATATTATTACGACCGAACACGATAAAAGCGATCGGAACATATTACAAAAAAATATTTAAAAACGAAGAGGCAGAATTCAGCATTTGGCCAACTACTTCGTCTGGCAACTTCTACATTTCGCTGCAAAGTTCTTAACGACTCAAAGAATCACACACGCGAGAGGAAAAAGACTCGCGTATCCTTCCTACGTTACATACCTTATCGGTACATCGATAAAACTTACTTTCAGACTCCCTTATCGCGTCTCCCGCTTAAATCACACTTAAATCCCTATACTTAAGGGACGATAATCCCTTTAATTCGCCTCTCGTCTTTCCTGGACTTTGCTCTTTCCTTGGTTTAATCTCGCGCGCGTGCGCCCGCACGTTCCACGCGAAATCGCGCTTCTCAGGACACAGAGATAGAAATAAGGTAGTGACGGTCGGCGGAAGACGAGCGTCGATCGTCTCCGGTAAAACGGCGAAACGTGACGTGGACGAGCGCGCGTACATCTTGCCGAAGGAATGCGACAATATCCTTTTTCCCGTGACAGAGGACAAAGAGGAATTCCATCGAGGAGGAGAGCTCGAGACGAGGGGAGCGAGGATATCTCCACGAGGAGAGATATCGTCCGTTGGAAAGGAGAGGAGAAAGATAGTGATCGATGTATAATCACGTGGGAATTTACATTTCGTTCTTTCGTGTTTCGCGTAACGTGCCAACACAGACGCGAGCGCGAAGTACGAAGACGTCCTGCACGGGTCTTTTCTCGCTTCCTGCCGCCAAAGTAACTAATGCCGCCAATTCGAAGTGCTTCCGCGAGGAGAAAAAAGGCTAAGAGGATCGATGCACTCCCGACGACTCCCGTTTTCGATATCGTATCGATACTTGTCGCGATGGATCGATGAGAGTTCGCGTCACCCGCCCGAACAAAGAATTCGCCAAAGAGGTCGCGCCTTATTTCAACGAAGCGGCGCGTGCCGATCCGTTGGGTTCCTCGACACGATCGGAGACCTCGACGATTTCCTGCTCGACCGACGTAACGTGTCTCACGGTTTCTAACGATTTTTGAAGCTCGTCGTTTTTTTTTTGTTTTTTTTTCAAGTTCAAAGAACCAAATTGTTGAAAAATTTTTGAAACACCGACGATTGAATCTAACGCGTGTTGATTTACGACGAATACGTTACAATCGTTGAAAAAGGGATAACGCACAAGAAAATAAGTGACGGTTGGAAATTTACACGCGAGCCAAACGTAGCTGCGTTAAGAAAAACTCTGCAGTATTTTCTAGAAATCGACGTCATGTTCGTAACATTATCAAAGGTAAAGAGTCAATTTTCTTGAGACGGATGTAACGATATTATTTGATCGGACAAGTTTCGTTGGAGTCGGTATTTTTATTTTTGTAACTTGTAACTATAAGCTGAGATAAGCTTAAATGGTGTTTTCTGGTGCCGAGTGGACGAAACCTCTTGGCTCAAACTCCAACCGAAACCAATTGCTTTATTTCGCGTCTTAAGTATAAGACTTCTTTCTGAACCACGTGATAATCCTCGATGCGAATAAAAAGTTCCTATCGGAGGAATATTTCGCGCGAAACTTCGCAAACAAACTTATTGGATATAGCAATGACATTTGTTTGGAAGCAGATTATTACGATAAAGGGGAGTCGAAATAATCGTAAAAAATTTCAATGATGTCCATCTTCATTAACCACTCTCGAAAGGAGAGTAGCAGTACGTATCAGACGCCAACGACTTCGAGTGGCCTAGAAATATCGAGACTCGTGATAGAAACGGCAACGACAAAATGACAAGACGTTAACAGCCTCCGATGTAGTCACAGTCCTCGTTGTCCTTCTCGTTCTGGTCGCATAGTTGTAGTCGCGGTTGTCGTCGTTGTCATCGTCTCCGACGCCACTTTTATTTCCAAGAAGTCGTGGAACAGTTTCTCAACGGATTATACCGAGATTTGCTCCCGCGAAAGTTGGGTAATTCCTTTACAACTTCGCACTCCGCGGAAGGTGTGGCCCGTGCTAGCAGAAAAGGGAAGGAAGACGGCCGAGAGGATGGAAGTTTTGCTCCGACTCGTCGAACAATAAAATAATTTGCTCTTCGCAAGAGAGGCGTCTCGAAGTTGCGAACGTATCGTCGTAGACGCGATACTCGTCTCCACGACTTTGTCGAGATCCTCGCGTGTTCGAATTGAAACGGTGTGACGTTGGACGCGTTACGTTCGCCCTAGTTTTTAATTTAAAAAGTTTCGCGCGACGGGAAAATATTTTCCATCAATTTCTCATTTAGTAAAATTATAGGCGAGCGAACCGAACTTTTTCTCAAATTGCTAAGACGTAAATTATTATGGCACCGCCTCGTTCGATGCTAAACGTCGCGACAAATTCTAATCACGACAAGTTCTGTCGTGAGCAGTCATATTATACTTTATCAGTTTCGCAACGATTTTCCACGGTCAGCGCGTTCGTTAAAACATCTCGATTCAAAGTCTTTGTCTTTCGTCGAAGTTAATTTCAATCTTCCGTTTGACGATCGAGAGACGAAGTAGAGAGTAAAGTCATCGTAGCTTTTGTATAAATCGAACTGGAAAGGAAGGAAGAAACGTTGCTCGTTGTATTCGACGATCTCAGAAATTTCTTACGACCTTCGATTATTCCCGATCGATCGAATAACATTAATTACGTGTTTTCAGGATCATGAATAATTACACAAAGTACCCGGCGCTTTTGATGTTGCTCTTCGTTCTTTGCGACTACGAAGCAAACTGCAAAGGCGAAACTCCGCTCTCGAGACGGAAACGTTACGTTGTTTTTCCGGAAGGTTCGAGTTTTTCCGTGAGTACCATCCAACGAAACGAACTAGATCTTGTACATAATTATTGTAAACGTTCGAAATGTCGGACTATTAAAGCGAAACGGAGTTTGCTTCGCTTTTACATTCGTGTAAATTTGCCTCTTTCGATTGGTCGCAAAACTTTCTTCGCGTTCTCACGATTTCGCTGCTACTGGCACCACTTTAATTTACACTGATTTTAATTATAAAATATTTCAATTAAAAGTCAATTCACTTAGAATTCTATCGCTCGGTGTCCCTTAAGAAACGCGCGCAGCCGACGAACTCCGCGATTTGCAAATTGTTACGTCGAGAATCTTACAAAGGGACGCGTCGCATCAAATTAGCACTGATGCAGAATCGGCCACACTTCAATTTTTAAACTAGAAACTTATGAATTATATGCTTCCAAACTACAGAGTGGCCAACTTGGGCCGACCGTTTTTAATATTGGTAGGGTTTATTTTTAATTATCTTTTTCAAATAATAAATAATTTATGAAAATTTGGAATGGCTACATACCACACATCTCAAGGGCAACAGTGAATATTCTTCGGGAAATTACAAAAGTTATATGCATTCTACATCAGTCAGCTCGAGTTAGCCCATTCTGTATAAACTTTGCGGTGTAACTTAATCCTCATGAACTTCAACTGCATCAGTTCGTTTATAATTAGCTCCTTAAAAAATACACATTCATCGACGTATTGATTCACCTTGAGGTACGAAACTCATCCTTCCGTTACGTTTACGAGGAACTTCACGAATCATCGTTTCATGCCAATTCCTAGATAGCTTTGTGCATGACCATGCACACACTCACGCCGGACAATATTTTCACCGAAGGCCTCAATTGGGGCATCTCCTACGACCTACCAAACGAGAGCAAACAAGCGCTGGAACCATTCTTGCAGCTGAGAAAGGACAGAATAAAAGTCAAACAGGACGACATCAAGTACGGAATCGACAAGTACAAGCACCGTTACCAACAGCAACAACAGTTCGTCAGCCATGCCGCGCCAAATAAGAACAGATTGAAGTATTCGATGGGATGGCACGATCATGGCAAATACTACGTACTACCGAGCGGTAAGAAGGGCTACAAATCGGAATATTACTATCTACAGAGACGACATCGCCGCGATCTCTACAACAAGCTGGAAGTGATCATGCGAGCGTAAGTAGCATCCTCGGCGATTTATCCTGTATGGAATCGAATCGAACGTTGTGACCTAGTCAAACGCAAAACGAATCCGTCCAGCAAAGTTCCAGGTCGAAACGATTTTTTTCGAAATTAGGGCAACAATTTGCCCGACCACGTTTCTCCATTATTAGTAAACCGCGAAAGATATTTCACGATTTACAAACTGTCGCTATTACGAGATCGCTTTTCGATTTTTATTACAATTTAGGAAGTACGAAGGATCAAGATTTCTTCGTTTGCTTTTGAAAAATTCTAGGAGCGGTTTTATTATACTTCGCCGAATACAGTGGACCTGAACGAAAAACGATCGCTTCAGCGAACGATCGATCATTACCGTGACCAATAACGCGCAACATCGAAGTTCCTCGTATTCGCGTTGGTACGATGACAGATTACGAAGGAAATGCATAATTTTGTAGAAACATCGATTACCAGCATGGCCGTTCGAACGTTCGCGCAATGACGTCGAATAATATTCGAGATGGCGATCGCATAGCGATAATTTTACGTCCCTAGCGTATCATGTGCTTAAACCTTTTATTTTCTCTTTTCATCCGCTCTTCCTTCCTTTAATGTCCCTCCTTCTACTGTTGGCCGACTGCAGCCACGGTTTTTTCCTTTTACCTACCACCCGTTCTCTCTCTCATTTTCTCTCAAGTTACGTCGAGTCACAGCAAGGGATGAATTTTCGTCGCAGTACGGCTCGGCCGAGAGACACGCTCGATAATAAAATGTAACGGCGATTTTAGTGGCTCTTGAAACGCGATCGAGCGATCGTCGTATCTCTTTATGGAAGAGCCGTCAAGGCACTCCACTCGTCTTCTATCTTACCGTTGCTTCTCGAAGTCGCGTCTCATCTTCTCTCGTCCCTATCTCCTTCATCTATCCTCAGACGGTTATCCGCTTGTCCTTTATCAAGGCGTAATTTCGATCGATATATCGCCGTGAAGATCGCTGCCCGATAATCGTTCGAACGATGGCGCGGTTTACAAGAAAAATCAAGGCGAACGAAGTCGACGAGTTTAATTCAAAAGGCGAAGGATAAAAATCGATTGTAACGCGCGCGGTATGGAATTTTATTTCTCTTTTTACGAGAAAAATGTGTAAGAAATGTTTTTTAATCTTAGTTTTTTATTTTTAAAGAATGCTTTGCTATCGCGTTTATATTTCTACTCGCTGTAAAATTGAAGAATTTTTTCTTTCGATGATCTTCCCTATCGTCCCATCATTCATTTTCGGCTGGTGTGAATGTTTAACGTCTCATCTAGATCGGAAGGGAAAGATTTCGCGTAGATACTTCGGGATACGATTTCGTCTAAAACTTGACCCTGTAAAGCTGCGCTTTCTTTCAAGTGGCATTGCGCGTTTTTACGAGAAACAGGATTCTTACGTCGTAAAGAAAGAATTGATTTAATCCGCTCTTGAAAGTACGCTGTAAAATGTGAAAATCCGCGAGATGCGCACTGTCTACTCGTTTTTATTTGCGGAATGGCTCGACACTCGGAGAATCGAAAATCGACACTTAAAAATTAGAGTACGATCGAGGAATGAAGGAGGAAAGTGGTAACGAAACGCGGAAGGGCCAAGTAAGAGTAGCTTAACGAAAAAAAGATCGAATACGTTATTAATTACGATTGAACGCTCGAAAAGCTCAGAAAGATTCTAAAGGAAAGAGAAAACGTTTGGTCGTTCGTAGTCGTGCCGCGACGGTACCTTTGACAATCATCGAGACGACGTTAAGACGTAATCGAGCTCCTTAGACTCTTGAAATGATCGGAAGGACGAAACGAGCAACGACGTTTCTCCTTCGATTTTCTCGCGAGGCAAGAAAAAGCCGCATTGCAGTGGGTGAACGTCGCTGCGCCGAACGATTAACTCTTCGAAGAAAGATCGAGAGGGAGCTTAAAATCGAACGGGCCGTATCGATCGTTCGGGGGACGTGCCACGGCAACGAGAAACACAGAAATACGAAGAACATTCGTACCCCGAAAGGTATGTGGACGCCATTAAACCGGAGTGCAAAATCGCGTTGGGATACCCAAGGATGTTACAGGTATCCGTGTAGGATACACTAGGATGTACGTATGCACGAGCGTCTGCATGTACGCATACACGTGGACGTAATGTGCGTATTAATTTACCTGTTCGTATACTTATAATTATCTATGGCATATCCGTACGTATTGTATGGTATTATGTTATACGTATGATATGCATACACGGATACAGATACGGATGCAAACATATCGGCCTGGGAGGCAGTCAACCGCCAACGAAAATAATCAAACCCCTGGTGGTGGATATAAATCTGGTTATGGTCAGAAGGTAGGTGGAAGAGGCTCGTATATGAGAAATAAAAGTGCGGGGGAGGGGTAAGAGACGGTATGGTAAACGAAAGGAAGAGGAAGAGCGAGAGTCAAGGAGAGAAAGAGAGAAACTATTTCCCCGTGGCCGTTGGCTCGAGAAAAGGATAAATGGTCTGCCAGGCTCGTTCAGAAACAACCCCGTTTCCCTTACCTCAGGCCGCTGCCGTCGACAACGCCACCAGCAGGAACCCCGGTTCGTGGCTACGAAGAGGCGCCACCCTTCTGATTCATGCCATCCTTAAGCTTCTTCGCGGCAGTGCCGCCACCACCGCCATCGCCACTACTATCACCTACGTCGCCACCCATGGCCTCCGTCGGGAGCGATTCGTACGTTCTTAGAACTCACGGTGGTTCAATGGTCCAAAGGAGTGGTTTAGCCATTTACGAATCCGTCTTGGAATCTCGGTTCTTTCGTTAGACGCTTGTTCCGTGGCCCGAAGAACAATGTTTCGGAGTTCAATGCGAACTGTTTTAGGTTACAAGAGGATAGGAAGGTATTTAACATCTATAAGTTCTAAAAATAATGCCAGGTAATGCAATATAAAGCCTATACGTTCCTTTCGTATCTTAACAATATCAGCTATCTCTTGCATCTTCGCTTTACGATTTGCCGAAACAATTTTGTGGATTTTTTTTATGCTTTCTAATGTAACCACCTCTTTTGGGCGACCAGAGCCTGGTGCAGTGTCCATATAATACTTATCAAGCCAAGCTTTCGTTTCAACGGTGTTTTTTCCCATCAAAAAGCAATGCTTTATCGAAGCACGAAATTCTTCTTTTTCCATTGTTACCATTGTAACTTTTGAACCAAGTGTCAGATCGTCACGAAATCCTTACAGCTATCTTTCGAAGGTTAGTACATGTCAAACCGGAAACTTATCAGCCAATGTGCTATCTATAGAGTTGGAAACATTGGAAATCGCCTTTACTTTTCTAGCTTTCGTAAAATTTCGAACGATTGAATCACCTTGAGAGTACACGAATTAAAAAGATCTCCATTTGGACAAACGCAATCATTGGCAGATTTCATTCCAACACGAATCCAAATGTCTTCTCGTTTAAAGGTAACGGTAAATCATTTCTCAGGGTTCATTAGTTCGATTGCTTAAAAGGAGGCGTTTCAAAGCGATCGATTGGAGATATTCAACTACAAGCACGTAAATGGCCAAACCACTTCTCCAACCACCGACGTATTCTGAAAACGTACGTATACATATGTAATCCAACGTACTCGAACTTTAGAAATCTCTGATGAAAATACGTCTCGAAATGATGAATACCGAGCTAGCTTCGAAAAGAATAAGTCGAAAGGAAATAACCACAGCCACGCGTAGATCGATCTTGAGAAACGTCTTGAGTTCCGTCAGCGATTAGATCCTGCAATTTTCCTTGGGATTTTGCGCGAAACTAGACACTCGCGATACGCTAATGTCCGTCGACTCGTTATCTTCGCGAATGAAGCCGTAAACCGTAGAAGCGTTTCTCGTCGCCCGTCCCCGCGGGCCATTGGAAACAATCCAGTTATACGTGACAAACGATCGTCGCGTTATCCGCCATTGTGATTAATGGTGAGAAAGAGACAGAGAGATCAGCGGGTAGCAAACTAACACGATCCTAGGAGAAGCAGCACGAACGACCGGCTCTTTGCCGAAATGAAATTGGTGCAACTTTTCGGACACACGGTTATGGCCTTTCGCCGTTCGATTCCGTAATCTCGTTTCGATACCAAGCGCTGCGCAGAGACCAATCTCCAATCGTTTCCTTCTCCTTCTCGTTATTTTCTATCGTCGATTCTTCGCTACCTTCGTGTCTCTCTGATCATGAAAATTATTCCATCGACGCGACGATTACGTCTGACTCGCGACGAAGAAAATGCAATGTTTACACCCATCTTTAACGAGTTTACAAGGACCGACCGAGATCGAGCGATTTTCCCGCGTTCGATGAGTCCGACGTCGTCGATCTGTCGGCCTCATTTTTCTTACGCGTCCGAGTAGGCGATAGTTAGGACCGAAGTTTATCGACTGTTTCGTACGATTTATTGAAAGTGATATTTATGGGAGTCCGTGGGACGACGAAGATG
>JAITYT010000609.1:1642221-1655797 GCA_025433975.1 Liostenogaster flavolineata | reverse complement strand
TTTTTTTTTTTATTATTAACCATGAATGAGTAAACCAGTAGCGAAACTGATATTGCTAAACACTTCTCCTTACGTGGGTACATTACGACTATCAAAAATTGACATTTTTCAAAATAAAATAAAAGCTTACATTGAGCTTTTTCAAAATAAAATATTACATAAGAATAAATAAAATTATGAGAATAATAATGTATTATACATACTTTGGTAGATATACTTCTGGAATAAAAGATTTTTAAAGCGATTGTTATTTTGAAATAGAAAAAGAAAAAATCTGCTACTCTGACCACTCTACGATCAATTTCAATGCGTAATTTGATTATACTGACTGTGTTGCTCTTTCGTAACGCTGTATACAAAGAATTAACTTTGCATAATTCTTGATGTTCGTGGTAGAAGGTGTAATTCCAAACGGATTTATTTTGAATAGCATTGACAAGTTGTACCTACAGGAAATATAAAAAAACTAAATTCCTATTTTTTTAGAAAAATGACGTGTCACTTCTGTACATTAAATTTAGCATTGTATAAGATGTAATTCGATATGTATATTGTATACAAAGATGCAAAAATGAATGTTATTTTGCTAATATATAATATGATTTTGAGTTGTCGGTAGAATTATTCACTGGCGCAATGATTTTCAGTGATATAGCAGAGTAATGACTTTACCTTGTTATACGAAATAGAGCACAAGCATGTTGAATGTGGCTTATATACGTCGTATAGGTCGCTGCTGCAACGGTTATGAATATCGTTGTCGTAATGATTATACGAAGTATCAGTCCGTAAAAAACCGCACGTTGATCGACGTAGAAAACACCATCGCGTGATAGTTCTAGAGAGTTGGAATCTCTTAGCACTATTCTTGAATTTGTTTTAAATAATACGCACAAATTACTTGCGTATAAAAAACCTAATAAATCGACATTGATATCGTTACGTTCTGATTTAGTTGAATTGGAAAAAAATGTATCGTCTATTATCCAAAACATGATTACTTCAGATATCCAAAATTATAATGCAACGTATATTCGTACCGGTGATTATAATTACGTATATTCTGCCTTGCTTAGCGTATCTTCGAAAAATCGCTATCTCATGGAAATTCCTCATTTCGATCGAATCATTTTCCACCCAGTTAAAAATTCTTCGTACCTAAAAATGCTTACACTCGTATATGCACTTTATTAGTAATATTGATTTACGTACGGACTACTGTATGGTCCCGTTATCGAAACGTTTTCGCTTTCTCCTTTATCTATCGTTACGCATAACAAGAAATTTTGAATACTTTAACACTTTATGTCGATTTTACGTGTTACGAAAGGATAAGGTATATATCGGCTTTAGTAACGTACTTTTTTCACGCCGAATATAGTGTTAAAATAAATGGACGAAACAGAAAGAAGAGGCAGTAATGATTGCAATACCATGACTGTTAACTTCATCGAGAAACGCCATCTGTATAAATCCCAAATCTGAGAAATAATCGATAAGTTCGTGTAAAGAAATAAAGACACGTATATTATTAAACATAAATGAAAAAAATAATAGATAAATTACCTGCATAATCAGACTGGTAATTAGAAAGAAATTTACGAAGATTCCCCTTAGTAATCTGTCTTTCTTCGATAAAAATGGCCAGAGACCTACGATCGACAACAAAGTGCTACTTATCTTGTAATACCGTTTAAAGAAATCGTTCGTTCTTATTTCTCTTAGACTACGATTCGATTCACGCGATCTTCTTTTCGCGTATTCCATGATCAATTACGAGATATCCCTCGAATGTAAGAAATGGTAATCCGTTACAACGCAAGACGCGTTGCATATAATCATATTTTAAAATGCACCCTCTGTGTTTATAGCCGATATGGAAAAATGAATGCATATCGATTTCATGCTTACGATAGACGTTTCCGTGTTACATAACAGGTGTGCGTTTTTCGTAATGATGATGAACATAAATATTTGATTCGTAAATGTCTTACCATTATCTTTCTCCCGTCTATTTTATTTTTCTTTATTTTTTTTCCTCTATATTATTTTAATCGATACAGCATGAGTTGTAGCAACGATAGAGGACGCGTTTCTTTAGGATAGGATGCGTGCGGTAGTTCAGTTATAATCGCACGTGCACGTATAAGCGCTACGATAAGTTTTTAGTGGATAAATTTACTTCTACTGCTAGGGATACATATTAAGATATTTCTTTGGATTTGCATTTAATTTTTGTAGAATCGCGCGTATGCACTATCTATTGCAAAATTTCACCTCGTATTATGACACGTTGCTTGTGTGAGTGTTACGGTGCATTCTGGATTTGTAACCTACGAAGAGATAGTGCAGTTTATGTGCAGGTATATGTAAGTGCTAAGACAGAAGACGTAAATGTGAATTCCATAGTAGCCAAGAGTAAATCAAACTGGTATGCACGTTACTAATTTATTTGATATAGTGTGATTCATACTACTGTTTCATTTTGTAAGCACAATTCTAATATTCACTATAGTGATACCGATAACGCGAAGTCGAGAAAGTATTATACCTTTATAAGTACAAGAGCTCATTACTTTTTCGGCTACTCAAAATATATCCTTATATTTGTACATGCACAGACGATCTTATTTTATAAATCCAATTTAAGATTTACGCAGCCACTATTCTATCGTTAAAAAAAAGCTAATGGATACACCAGGAATTACACAGAAGCTGTAGTAATATTTTATTTTAAGACTCATATTTCTTCTTTATTTTGATTTTATCAGTGAAAATGCGTTTTTATTTGCCTTCGAAGTGTCTTCTATGTTTGTACTTATTCATCATCTAGCTTTGAGGTATTTATAGTAGACTAAATATTCTATTTTATCCATGATTATCGTACCGAGTAAAGCACCATTGCGTACGATACTGCCGATTGCAATATCTTTAATAAAAATTAATCATGTCGATATAAGTATTTTCAACGATGAAAGAAAAATTCAGTTTATTTTGTTTTACCGTGGCAAAGAATTCGTGCGACGAGATGAACATTTTCCCGATCGATATCGAAGATGGTTTCATGCTTTTCATCAATACCAAAGGCAACATCTTTTGCATTTTTAATGGAACCAAATAGTAAGGTACTTCGCATCTAAAAATTTCACGAAGTAAAGTTAACAAGGTATTTTCACGTCTGCGGTACAGTTTATCGTAGAATACCTACGCTTCTTCGAAAAGCGACAGACTGTGATTAATTACGTTCTGTCCAATGTAACAATTCAGATATAACAGAAATAAAATTTCTGGAATATATATCATATACGCTATAATTTCACCAGTATTTACCATTGAATCTTTCATCTGAAATAACTGAACAACATAACATTTGAGTCTGGTAGAACGCTGTTAACTAGATCGAAAAGGAGAAACACGGTAATACCATTGAACGAGCGCGATAGAGAATATTACGACATTGCGATGTTGAGTGTCAGAATATCGTAGATACTCACCCATATGATATTCGCAGAAATCAAGAGCATTCCGAATATCATTTGAATCAAGTGACATTTTTCTGTTAAAGCATTAATTACGGTGACAAACCTTCGACAGAAAATGTATTTATAATTAGTATTCACTCAATCGATAGATTTCGAATATATCGAAAGAAAAGAAGCAATATTGATATTTTCACTGCTGTAATGCAACAACTAACTCTGTCGTTCTTCCGTACCGCTTGATACAATAGATCATTTCGGTATAATTTGCGGTGATCAGTTTAGTGGGATCAAACTCGGGTGAATTATCGGTGAACGCCTTTTTGAGATTATACCTGCACAAGGTATTAAATGCATATGATTCTCAATGCTACGCGAGGAAAAGATTATATTCCGTTTTATAGAGTTAACATAAAAAAAATTATTGAAACGTATATGTTCTCATAAGTTCGATTGTGAAGTACAAGTATTGCCTTTTTACCTTGCGATGCGAAACATCGCGCAGCAATGCAGAGTACAAATTATGAAAGCCGTATAAGTAGCAGCAGCTACGGTAGTCAATAAAGTTAATGATACGAATATATGTAACGAGATCGGATAAAAGTATTTCTTATGATCGATAAAATATTCCACTTCGATCGGCAACTCGTAAGAATGAGAATCGTTTGACAAAATTGGGAACACTGGGTACAGCAGCAAGCAGGCATTACTGGCGTACAAGATACCTAAAATAATTTATAATTTTATCCGCTATGCATTGTATTCATTCGACATGAAATATCCACTGATATTGATATATAAATGGCAACAACGGCACTTTAATTCATTATCGAATGGAATTACGTGTTTATATCTCGAACAGGACATGAAATACGTTTATTTTTATTGTTTCGTCATAAAGACTGTTTTAGACAAAGGTTACGACATAAATGGCAAGTTATTTTTCTGCAATGAGCAGCAATAGTAGCTTCTGCATTTGCCAATTAAACGAAAATTCTTATTTTATGAGTAATAGGAATATTTTTTACGATACCCCGAGGTAGATTACACTTGTATACATTTAATCGAAAAATAAATCATGTATTATATATTTTATACACTTACATACAATACAAATTCCATATATTCTGCTTTGTTCGACATATTTCTGAATAATATCAAGTTCCTCGGAATTCCTTAACTCGTTCCAATCATGCTCCATGCATTGAAAAAGGTACTTTTCCTTTAAAAAAATGAATATCTGTACTCTGGCACATAACTCCTAAGGATTCTAAGCACCTCGTACGAGTTACAATTTATTTGTATTACGTCAAGACTTCAAATTTGACACGATAATAAACCATTAAAATTGATTACCGATTTATGTAACTGAAAGTCTATGAAAATTTTTAAACTTCGTAAAGTTAACAACATTTTCGTTTCAAAGCGCGTTACGTTATCACTGCTCGTCGTTTTTTCTTTACAAACTCCTAAAATTTTCACGGACTCTTGGCTAACGAAGACCGGAATCAGACATGGATGGCGATAACTCACTTTCTCGATATTGATGAACATGCTGCAATAAATACAGAAAATGACCAGACTAGGAAAGAGAAATTGAAATATCTTTACTATCGTTTTCATCGACCGATCCGACGTACACAATCTCCATATCTGCGAAAGTACGTGCGGATAAAAATCAATTCTCGAAGAAAAAAGAAGAAATTACGCATATAAGCGAACGCTTAAATTTATAAGCGAAGGTTTACTTGCGGACATATGATACTAATCAGCGTGAAGCTGACGAAGATCGTGCGAAATAATCTCTCCTTGTAAGATAAAAATGGCCAAAGACCGATGAACGACATGAGGACGCGATTCAGCTTGTAGTAACGATCGTAGAAATTTTTCTCTCGATTTTGCTGGTCACAGCCACGTACAGTCTGACGACGACGACAACCCTTCGATTTCACCCCTATTCTACGCGACATGAGACCACGTACAATGACCTATTTAACGCGCGTAAACGAATCGCAATAGGTGCATAAGGGTCCGTTCGCACGAATATGCGACTCCCTTTAAATGCTGGCTTGGCCGCCGCCAACGTTTTGACGGCGTTATACGGCAGAAGTATGGCGTGAGAGGAAACTATTTTCTCCCCTTGATCCTAGAAACCCATTATGGATCGAAACAGGTGTTTCTCCCTTCGCACTGACGCTTCATCAATATTTCATTATCGACATACGTAATTCAATTTCTCCGCTTTTTTCGCACCCGTGTTTTCCTCATTTATTTCTTTATTTCTCTTTTTTGTCCCTTTGTGCATCGTTTCCCCTTATTTCAGTCATTTTCTTGTCTGGATACGTCTCGGACGGTTCCGTTCTGACGGCGTTCATTTAAAAGCGCGGTTCGTAGAGCATTTCAAGGATTATTTCTTCATTGTCTTCTTTGTGTCTCAAAAGGTGAAAGACGAAGGGGAGATTCGCATCGATGATGGGCATCAGCCGTGATAAAAATGTGCACTTTTATCGATAATTTAGAAAAATCGCGATTAGACGGAGTCCTTGATTGTTTCGTAAAATTACCAAAAATGACACCGAGAGATTTGTAACGATAGAAATGCCGATAGTCATCGCTTATTTAATACGATTACGAAAATTTCAACTCTCTATTGTAATTTAGGTTACGTTGAGAAACGGAATTTTTATATTAAAATATAATTGTATTTAATAATAAATGTAGTAAAGGCAATTTCAAAATTTCACGTTCTTCCATATTTTAAAAATTACTCGAAGATATAAAAAATTGCTCACGATATGCCATATAACTTTTCGCTTAACCCAATTGAATCTTTGAATAAAAAAGTAATGGATGCAATCTTAACTAGTATTCCGATGAATATATGTACTTGTTTATTATGTAAATTGTTGATTATACTTGGTTTAAGGTACCAAAGAAACTATCGATGAACGGTTGAATTTACTTTATTTACATATTAGGAAAAATCGTATTGCACAATCAAATTCAAACAATTTGTGTCATTCACGTCGTCCTAATATATTATGTTTTATGTATGTTTACGCATATACGCGATAAATTTGCATACTCCCTAAAAGATCCATCGTGCAGTTACCCAAATTTTCTACGAAGACATCCTTAAAGCTGTACATTTCATGTTGCAAGATTTATATTAGTTTTAATTGAATTAATTACCATAGCGTACGATAAAATCATTCGCATAATCTTGAAAAAAAAATATTATCCTTAATTTTTACATTCAAGATGTACCAAACATTGCTTACCTCGGCGAATGATTCGTGGCAGAAAGAGAAAATTTTACCATACTTAAATTTAGATGGTCTCGCGCACGTGATCAGTAACATTAACAACGTCTTTTGCATTTTTAGAGGTGTAAAATAATACGGTACGATGCATCTACAAAATTTAGATACAAACATTATCAAATATGTGTGTATTATCAATTACAAAACAAATTACCCACGCTTCATCGAATATTGACAAGCTGTGTTTTAGAACTTTTTGTCCAATGTGAGCAAAAATAAATTGCGAGCATACGATTTCAAGAAACAGAGTTACGTATGATACGACATCGATCTTATTTTCCGTGAAATTTTTCATCTGTAACAACTTTATATATCATAATTATTGTGCTGGAAAATGTGGAATTAATCTTTAAGCAAAAAATACCATCCAATATAAGCTAAGAAAGATATCCGACATCACGTATTTCTAATCAAAATTCATTCTATATTTTACATTGATATATTCTAAATATCTAAGAACATAGAATTACGTAGACTACTTACGTAATTATTTTTTGTATACTTAAATATATTGTGATCGAATTTTGGGTAATTGTTTCATTTGATGTAAGATACGAGCAGAATAATGAAATATTATTAATTTTATAATACTATGAGATGTCGAATAAGCAGAAAATTGTATTACTTACCATTACAAGACACGCACACGCCACGATCATGCCGATGGACACTAATATTATAGAAGTCATCTCTGTCACAGTATTTAATAAAGTGATGAACCTTTGATAAAATATATATCATGACAAATGTCGAAGTAGCGTAGTAAAATTGGTTTAGACAAATAACAATGAAAATTTATGTAAATAATAAGATCAGTCAATATTAATTTTGCTTTTCATACATTTTGAGTTATAACGACCTTTTGGTTATTTATTACTATGCATTCTCTTACATATCTTTTGATGATAAACGCGTTAACAATAATTGTAGCAACTTATACGAATAATTATAGTAGGTTGTACAAACTTTGTTGCTTTGCGATAGTACTTTATGCTTCGAATTAATCGTACATATTTTTTAATCTTCCACAGAGGCAAGCTAACGTCCAAGGATGATCTGTCGAATGCTTTTCTCAAATTGTATCTATAGGAAATATAAACAATAATGGATTTGAAGTGAATAGTACATGGCAAATGAAAGTATGAAGAAGCAATGCATTTTCTCAAAGAATTCCTATAACTTTCTGGTTAGTGAAATTCCGAAGGTAATTAAACCGATATTTTTGAATAATACCAATCACGAGATATTATTTTCTTACCTCGCGATGTTGAACAATGCACAGTTAACATGTAAACTCAATAAAATTAACACATAACCAGGAATCAATACACCATTTTTTACCACAAAACCTACTATTACGTGTAGCAAAATTGGATAAAGGTACTTTTGATGATCAACTAGGTATTCTACTTTAAGTGTAATCTTGTACGAATTATTGGAATTCGTTAGAAGTGGAAATAGTAAAAATAAGAGTGAACAAGTATTAAATGCAAGTGCGCCACCTGTGAAAAAAACATTACAGAATCAATATTATTTTGCAATCGTTAAAATAAGAATCCATGTTATTAAGTAATGAAATCACACGATAAGTTCGTCTAAGAGTGCGCAGTAAATTTATTTAAAATTTAGTTTGCATTCATTGAAGAGATCTGTAGTTTTCGATGTTACTGTCACCTTAGCTCTTTCAATTTTCAAGTTATACCATATACCGACAATTTGTATCATTTATCACAATAAAATTAATTAATATTGTAGTTCAACGCGATAGTTATGTACTCTTGACCGAACAAGTACATACTGTATCTTCTATAACAATGTAGTGATTATCTTTTATCAATGTAACAAATGACTTGAATTCTTACACGTGCAGATATTTATATACGTAGAACTTCGTCTGATATAAGTGATCAAAATTTCCATTTCTTTGATATCCATCAGTTCATTATAATTGTCTTCAAAACATTCAATTAGTCGTATCATCTATGAAAACACAAATATACATATTCACATGTATAAATAAAATTAGATCGTGTCTTTACTACCTGAGATGCTCTAAGTTTGAAAAAATAATAGAGAAAATAAAATGTATCCCTTTACTTTCGATAGTAGTTCACGCGAATAGAATAATTAACGTAATTTTGTTTTTCATATAGATAGCGTATTGTTTAATCGAAAACCGTGGAATATTTCTTTAAAGAGTAGCGTTATTAAAATATGGCAAAAATATTATTTGATATTAAGGCAAACATTAGATGTTATAAATAATTTATTTTCAGATGCAGCGATGAGAGACACGAACTTATTATATTTTTAATGGGATTATGTTTTCTTTTATTTATAACATAATAACATTTGTTAAATCGAGTACATTTACATATGTGCCGTGTGTTATGAGACAAAAAAGAAACCGATCCCTAATAACTTACGTATTTTCTTTTGCTAATGAAGGTATAACATAACTGCAATCCTATCAGGTCGATCAATGAATTTTGAAGAGCGAAGATCAATAATTCCAACGAGTAATGGGACGTGTACAATTTCAACACCTGAAAGATATCGAACTTTTAAATCTCGAAACGTACTCACGTCAGATATATTGAAAAACAAACTAGAATGAAAATATAATGTTTCTTACATCGTTTAAATGTGTTCTTGATATTTATCGATATCGCTTATCATATTTATTCATAATAAATATTGCTTTCATTTTTGTCACGCATGCTTGTATACATATTCTAGCTTAAACTATATTCCCCCAATTTTCGAATGAAAATACAAAAGTATTGCAGAAGAGTACAATACGAAGAAAATAACGAATTTGTAGAAATCGCGACGGTTTCCATCTTACCGATATGATATCGATTCCTAATTACGTGAAAACTCACCAGCGGATATAGGTTACTGATGAACACGCATATCACGAGTTTCTCGCGAAATGATTTCTTTTTGGTCGTGGAAACGGGCCACAAGCCAAAGAAATAAATTACAAATTGAGAGAATCTGTAATACCGGAAGGCCGAACTTTGTAACAGACCGACCTTTTTTATTGGATGCATTACGAGACTTCGGTGGTAGTTCCGTCTTTCTAATACTATGTAAGTAAAAAACGATAATTTAATATGCACCCTTCGTAGCTCGCGTGCAACTTTCGACGTTACAAAACCGACAATGAGAGAATATCGAATTAACGTCGTAAAATGGATAATGGAGGGTCATTAAAACAAGTTCTCCGTCTTCTTGGCGCCAAGAGTCATATATAATTTTTCCAGGTGTATTTCCATAAATAAAAAATAGTCGAGGTAGCGGCCGCGTGACAGGGACTCAATGTCTCTTCTCAGCGCGAAGATCCCCGAGTAAACACGCGTGCGAGCGTGTACCAGTCTCTTTCTACGTGGACGTGTTTGTTCGATGGCCCTCGTTGTGCCTTGCAGTTCGTCGAGATAATAAGGCGAAGCTCGTTTCATGTTAACGTACTTGTTCGAAAAGAGAACGCCACTTTGAAAAATCTTATTTTGTCGCAGATTCTCCAGGACTTTCATTCGAGATTATTCACGAATATCGCACTACGTCTTTTTTCTCGAGTGTTTAATATTTTCTTACAGACATTTAATCTCGATTGGTCGTGTCTGTGGTTTATCGTTAATACGATCATTGTTCAATCGTACGCCTTTTCGTAGGTATTTTGCACAGTTTCACGAGAAGTTAAGAAGAGCTAAAGACTCGAAGCTAAGCGTTCGCGTCAGATCAATTCCAGGAGGAATTGTCGCGATAAAAATCGACTGTCGAGTTAATTGACTCCCTTCTAGGATCTCTTGCTGTAACGGTAATATCGAATAATGATAAAGGATATTACGAAATCAGTAATAAAGGTGCGAATGTAGTTAGGACAAATTTATTCTTCGTTATTGGCTTAGTTTTACGCGCTTAACTCGATATCTCGACGCTTTTTGAATATTCAGTTTGGTCCCGGCGAGTTTTATGCAGATTATTTCGCGATACTACTCGATGCAACTGATTGGCATCTTTCAATTCAAAAGAACAAAGAACCAAAATTCAAATGGCGGATCGTTTGTTAACTCCGCGTATCGTACGGCACGATCGATTGACACATATCTGATGAAATAGTTTGAGTTAGGCCGGTATCCATTTTTAGCAAGCGACTATCGTAAAATGAAAAATAAACAGTGAAATATAAATTTTTTTCGAGAGAGTATCCTCTAATAACATTCATTGTTTAGGGCGTGCCCCGTTATCGTATGAAATCAATTTGCATACCGTGACGTAGCATGTTACAATATTATTCGCATATTCGTATTCGATAAATGTCTACTTTAAGCGAAGCAGTCTTTTGTTTTAACAACGATTCGTACCGATTGTGTCATCAAATTTTAAACCGAACGTTTAAAATTCTTTTCGAAAATCGTCGAACAAATTGACAGAACGTCATTATTTTCGTGCGTCAATGTTTCAGCTATGCTATAACTCTAAATACTCCGGAAGATTTTGGTTCACGATAGTATCCATATTATTCTTTTAATTTCACGTAAAAGCATTATAATCCTCCGGATATATTAAATATTTCACCGTTCTTATAAAAGCAATTCTTACGTTGGTTTGATTATTACCTCGAGCCAGGCTCAAGATCACTCCGCACAATATTCTCATATCGATTATCTCCGTCAACCGAACTAACTTTGCTCAAACTAATGCATTTCAGATTAAAATTCTTGGATCATGAAATTTCAACGATCGTAAATTCAACAAGGACTATCGCAACTTTTCAAGAGGTTTATTCAAAAATTTGGCGCCGCTTCGGAAGAGTCTGAAAAATGGCAGATCCTACGACGAGAATGGAACGATCCTATAAAGATCATCGGAAGCTCGATCGGTTCGCTCGCGTTCCAAGAGTGAACTTTCTTCGTGGGGCCAAGATAGAAGCTACGAAGAGCGTGCCGGAGGGACGAAGAGAAGATAGAGTGAGTTAGATATTCGTTCATTCCTCGCGCGATTTCGAGAAGTTCGAAGCGTCGTTTTTACGCTTTTCGCCCTGCGTTAACCGCGATGTTCCTTGTGGAATCGCGTATTATGCTCACGTACGAAGGTAACGAAGGGGTAACGCCGTACGATGGCGCAGACTGTTTTACGCGCTCGATCATTGGACGTGGCACACTTCAACTCCATGGGCCGAACGATCCTGCGAGCTCCACAGATTTCCGTGTCTGCCTCTCTTTCTTTGCTTCGCAGACAGACTCTCTCTCTCTCTCTCATTCTCTCATAATCCCTCGACTCGCTTCCGTCAGGTCGAAAATTTCACAGACCAACCTCTTCCGTGCCGCGGCTGTTAATCCTCTTTCTCCTCGTCCTTCTTGGATTCCCCAGAAGTGAGAAAATTCTACAGTAGCCACCGTTCGATCTAAAGGGGAAGACGGATCGATTCGCAGAAATTACTAGCCGAATAAAATCGTGGTTCATCGTATCGCTCGACTCTTGCCCTCTGCGATTATTTTACGACGAAAGTTCGACCCGCGACGATAAAATTATGCTTTCGTGTCGTCGATCGTTCCGGCCACGCTAATTTCTTAGCATCGCGTCCTGTCGATCGCGACGCAACGTCATCGTCCAATCGTATTCGATTATCTTCCATTGATCGTAGAAATTACATACAATCAGGCCAAATAGACTGTCAGTCGGAACTGCATAGTAGTGGTTCGCGTGACTATGTTTACACGTGGATATTCGAAATCGTACGGTCGGTTCGGTTAATTCTACGAAACGATCTTCCGATAACAGGCATCTAGGATAATTGGCATTTGATAATCGGATTCTATTCGTACCGCGGTATCTTCGGTTTGGTCGAAGGAACCTCGATGTTTGGTTTAATAAATTCTAGTTGTTATTATGGATAGCCTGGTCTATATTCAAACCTTATTGGATTACTCGAATGTTTGGCAGTCGATTGAAATCCACGCCGGGCATCCTTTTCTCTCTCTCTTTCTCTCCGACCACCTCTCCTATCTCCTCTCTTTCTGTCTCGCACCTGTCCACTCTCTTTCTCTTACTTTCCCTCTGTCTCCCTCTTTGTCTTCCTCCCGTAGTCTCTGTGACGCCGTCGAAGGATTTCATCGATTCGAAATCGGAATTCGGAGCGGTATTGAATGTTTAGGTATTACACATAATATCCAATACACAAATACGACCAACGCGATGTATTATCCGTACATACCGTACATTTTGAGTCGATTTACGTCATCAACTTCGCTCGAGTGCTTATCGTTCTAATGAATCGAGTAAATCTAAGCTAGCGGTACTTGCGCGTATCGCCAGCTTGATAACGCAAAGTTGAATTCACGCTAATTGCATATTCTCATTAGTGCGCCGTAATCACCTAACCTTAAAATCAACGTTGATCGAACGCGAGGGAACGTTACAGATTCTAGTACAAAAAGCTAGACGGCTCGTTCGAAGGGAACTTGTATAATATTAAGTTAATTTTTCACGGACAATCAAATCGCAAGATTGTCCCTAGAAATTATAGTTACTTTAAAAGAAAATAACGATACACGATTGACAAGTCATCGATACTCTGTAATACTTGAAACTATTAGGACCTTACATAAGTTCTCGCTGTTTTTCTTTTGGTCCAATTCTTTGTCTTCAAACTTGTTCGGTGGGCCAGAGCGTTCTTTATCCTCGAGGTCAAAATCATTGTTTTTGAAGCGTTTCTCTACAAGAATTTTGTGTGCTTCAGCGACAGATTTCTTTTGAATAAAATAA
>JAITYT010000609.1:1597484-1624859 GCA_025433975.1 Liostenogaster flavolineata | reverse complement strand
AGAGAGAGAGAGAGAGAGAGAGAGAGAGAATTAGAAAAATATTTAGTAATGGAGGGAAACGCTTTTAACGATCGCAGAGCCGCTTAACTCGAGGAATAAAAGGAAAAAGGATAAAGCAAGCAGATGCTCGGATCGAAGGGCAAGACGACCGCGTAAGAACCGGACGATTGGTCGAATTCGCAAACACCGCTTCGTACCGACCGCCGCGATAATCGCGACGAAGTTACGATCACTCGTTCGAGAAGTTATCGCGTATCTCGCGTTGTTCGTGCGCGTCGGCTGTGCTCATCGACCGTGGAAGCCCTTCCGGCGAATTTCTCCAACCGCGACCGAACGCGCCGTGATTCAGGGTGGTCGATTAAGCCGGTAGCAGCGCCTCGACGTTGTTCACGCTTCGACACATAAGTAATAAGATCCACAATGGATTGAGGATTCGAAGAAAGGGGATAGGCGCCACGATCTTCTTCTTGTGAAACGAAATCTGCTAGGAGAGGCGTCTCAAAGCTTCTGCGCGTCTAAGAAGGAAACGACGACGACGACGACGCGATTCAAACAAGTCGATAAATTCGTAACCCCCACCGAGCGCGCCGCTCACGATTCAGAAATTCTGTCGTAAATTCGAGAACATCGGCGACGTTGCCCGATTTTCGTCGTTCTCTCGCCGGATGAATCGCTCTAAGACTGATTCGATCTCCGACTTCGCGATTCTCCCATGCCCGCGATCTTTCCATTTTGCCACGAGATGTTTTTATTTTTCATATTCTTTTTTTTTCGTGGAAAAATGCAGTATATTTTTTGAAGAAGAGGCGATAGAATCGAGTCGTCGATCGATAAAATTTACTCTTTGTTCTCGCAACGAGGAAAAATGGAAAAATATTAGGTTAAATACGAATTTTCCAATAATCGTTGAATGGTCTATCGAAGATCGACGATCTCGTTAAATCGTCGAAACAACGAAGCCTCGAAGTCGATTGTTTTTTCCTGTATCTCGAATGCAAGCTTCTCTCCCAATTCTCGAGATTATTTGTCTCGTGATTTCTTTACAACGCTTCGCTGAATTTTAAAGCTTGCTACCTTCTCGTTGCTATGCGTCTCTCGGTTCAGTTACGTTTCCTCGGTAGGTAAGTTTACCTCGACGTTCGCCGTGCCCTAATCGAGTCTTCTCTTTCGACTCTCATAAAACATCGTTCTTAATTGCTTCGTATTATTATTTGGCCATTTCGTATTCCACGTCGTCGCGTCGTCTCGCCTTTCGAAATTTCTTTATCGACTACAATTTCGATATCACTTCCGACTCTCTCGCTCGTCCAACCGATCGAATACGGATACGCTTACGTAGACGCGCAACGGCTTGCGCGAATGTGCGCGATGTTCACCAAAATACGATAGCAAATACGAATAATCCGTGAACGCCTCACGACGCGAAATGAAACTGCCTTTTGCCTTTTTCCCCCTTCTACGAGGTGTTGGTATTCGGCTGAAAGCGATGTTTGCTAAAAACCGAATCGCGTCATTGAAACTCTCGATTTCATACACTCTTTACGATTTTATAGACTGCGTGACTTCGACGTGATTTAAAGTCGCGCCGAGCGATGAAGGATCGAATCAAGAGTAAAAATCGAACAGCTCGAGCGCGTATCATTACCGCTGGATTATTCTTTCGAAAGAATCGTGTCTTTACGGAAGCGGAGCGAGAAATGAAAAAAGATCTTTATCGTTTAAAATATAATAGGAAAAAAAAACTAATAAACCAATCGCTCTTCTCTGGGAGAATTTTTCTTTCGCTCTTTGAATTTATCGCGAGAAGTGGCGAGCAACGTTTCGGCGAGAAAAGATATCCGTTTTCGACGCAACGATGCATTTCTGACACCACGAAGGCGCGAAGAACGTAATCGCAGGAGAGCCTCGAATTTTCCCACTTCAACGGCGAAAAGGGCTTAATTCTATTCTTTCCTTTTCTCTGTTCATTGCACGTTGTCGTCGAATTCTCGCGGATCAAGCGGCAAGGACAGCAAAAGATTTGCATTCGTTGCAGAAAGGAAATAAAATTTATCGATGAAGATCTTGTAACGATTGGAAGACGTCTTTTTAAATTGTTCACGATAAATCTCGATGCGTCTTGGATACGAGGATAAGGGAAAAAGGTTGTCGTTGCATCGTCGAAGCGGATGCAAACGAATTAAAATCGATCGCCGGCGGGGTAGAAAAAATCTTGGAACTTTGAAAGGTATATGAAAGTATGACGAGACGTCTGTGTATTCCGGGAACAAACGAAGAAGGAAAAAAAGGAATTGCGAGAACGCGCGTACGTAAGCGGCTTACGTCGCAGCCTTCCTTTACGAGATTACGTCATGGTTGCGACACTAAAGGGCAATCGCGATCTAATCCGCTCACGTCAAACTTCTTATTCGACGTAAACGCGAAGCCGGATCTACCGTCCGATCAGAAGTGCCGGCCGGACAGAGTGTCATGAATTTCAAATGGATTTTCCGACTAATTAAATGGCAGTGGAATCCTTGGGCTAGCTGAAGCCGCTCGGAAAACAAAGCGATACGAACGATATCGACTTAACCGTTTCATTTTTTCAAAGGAAAGAAACGATAACCATAAAATTTCTCTATTAACACATTGAAGACGGGTGACGAGTAACTCGTTTTATTGTTTTCTCACGTGCGCATATCGACGACTCAAGAAATGAAAAATAAATTTATTTCCTTGTTATACAGGGTGACCAATGGGAATGTGTCGAAAGTTACGCCGTACAACCTCGAAACATCGCATAGCTGATAAATAGTATTAAAAAATGCAGTCGCGGCATTCCTACGTCTACGTTAGATAATGTATTTCAAAGTTCTTGTAAACGATCGCAGTTCTGGGTTAATTCCAATGGACGACACTTTGAAAACATAACCACTGATTCATATGCGCGAGCAAAAAATTTCTTTTCTTTATATCGTGTATTTCGATCGTTAAATTATTATATTTCTCTTTCACATATACGGTAATAAAATTGCGTTTAATTCATTTTATTTGGCCTAATTGTTACGAAGTAATAACTACTTACTCTTAACACATTGGTCACCCAGTATAAAAGCACTCGACGAGAAACACTTTTTCTTCGATGCTTAGCGCGTTCATCCTATAACTCGCAAACCAATCTATACGACGGTTCAAATGAAATTGACGAATAGATCGTAAAACAATTACCGAAATCGAAGAGAGGATATATAACCGTTTACTTTCGACACATTCCCATTGGTCACCCTGTATTACCGAGACAACGAAGCCTCGCATATTCCTATGACAAATGGCAATGTTAATGACATGGCAATATGACAATACTATCGAAACAAATGTATGTCTAAATTTCGAAAGCGCGTTAAGCGAGCAAAGTGCCGTACAAAAACGTGTGAAAATTCCCTTCGAAATTCCCGTCGCATCCTGTAATATTCGAGTTTCTTTGTCCCTCTCCGCGTTGGAAGAATAGGAGCCGTGGAACGAAGCGTCCTATAAAACCGTCGTCCAATTTCCTAGAAAATCGAAGATTCCAAAACTCCATAAATCCATCGACACGCGAAGAATAAGAAATCGTTATCTCGTCTCGATTCGATTTTCAGGACACGGCGGGTAGACGAGAAAAGATCGGAGTGAGGAACGGTTTTGGGACACGATCGTAGAGGATTCGATGGCGGTTTCTCGCGTTGAACGATGACCGATAAGACGACGTCGACGGACAAATATGGAGGGGAATTGATTAGACCGTTATTATAAGGTAGACAGCGTCTAGGTTTAAGCGGCGGCACTCGATATCAAACAGGTTCCCTCAGGCGCGCGGAACCAGAGAATATTCCATCGACCGTTTCGGAAGCGTGTACAAGTACCCATCGACGTTGAACGGGTGATTTCGTGTCAAAGACCGGAGAAGGGTTCTTTCCACTTGGCCGTCGGCCTCGCAATCCCAATTCCCCCTGCCACGCGATTCAAAACCGCGTCGAGCTTGAATCGCAGCAAAGCGGTGCGTATTCCACGGTGCTTCGCATTGTGACGACGACGGCTTAAGTTCAGCCGTTTGATTCCCGCGGAAAGTCCGTCGTCTTTCGACGGAGGATGCCGTTCTTTGCTTCCGACTCGTTCGCCTTTGCCCTACCTCCACTTTCCTCCTTCCAGCCTGGCTCGAATCGATTCGACGATTCTCGAGACTCTCCTCCTCTCTCTCTCTCTCTCTCTCTCTCTCGAGCCAGTCGAAGCACGGAATCGACTTTGACTTTCGAGACGTTCGAGCGCTGCCTCGATTCGATGGATGATTCCTCCTCGAAGATAGGTCGGAAACCCGGTCTCTTGTCTCCCATTGACCGTGCGAGCTTCCGTCGGGGCGATATTATACGTCGAAACGGACGCGAAATCTCTCGTGTATTCGTTCCTCGTCGACTGGCCCGCTTGATCTGCGCGATAATATCAAATGATAATCAAAACAAAATTCAAATGATAAAATACGAAGGCTAATTAATCTTAGTTACTTTTTGGGAGTTCAGATTTAGCAGGAGTTTTTTTTTTCTCGAGATATACAGGGTGGGGTAGTAACTATTAGCACCTCGGATATCTTCGAAACTAAATTTCATTCGATATACGATGTACCGCACCGTTGGACTGCTTATATTCGATTTTCATTGATAGATGTTAGAACGAATCGGTCGCGTAAATATAGGACATTGTTGAACGTTGTTATCTGTAGGATTTTCTTGTAATTTTAAGAAGCACGCCGCTGCATTGGTCAGTTTTATGGCAGGATGTTACTGGAAGATCCATCGAAGATGATGACGTCGGAGTTAAACGGTGAAACCGACTCGTGCGCACGACAGGTCGATACAATCCATCATATTTCATTGATCTATGGTTAGTTCGTAATTGGTGAAGCGACTATCTGTCTTACGTTTCGAAATCAAAACGTGGTATCTCATGAAACGTGTTTCTATTTGTAAGTTACATTTTATTCTTAATTGCGCTTCGTATTTATCTTCTTTAAAGTCTGATTCGCTACTTAATTCGATTGAAATTTACGGTTCTAATGAAATAGTATTGTATTCGATTTAATTAAGATTCTGTTTTTAACTTAATATAATTTAAATCAATGATAATTAATGCGTCATTTTTCCTCATCGCGTCGCCCTCATCCTTTTCGATAGCACAACACGATTGAATTATAATGAGCTAACCAATTTAAATAATATGCGATATTCACCGCGTAACGCGACGCGTTATAATCGTGAGATAAAAAAAAATTTAACAAAATGCCGAATTAAATCGGTAATTTAATACAATATTTTCACCGTTCGCAATTCAGATTTCCCGTTTATCCGTAAGCAACGATCGAACCGAAACGATCTGGGCAACGAATGAAATTCGATAAACCCCTCCTCTCCAATCTAGGAATTTCGTTGATATAAGGAACGATTTTTGAAGTTTCTACCATCCGAAATCTCTAACTTATATTTGAGGAATATTAGTTGCACTCGCGAGGATCATATCGAGTTTTCAATGGTAATGTAATTCGGTCTTTCCATGTTGCTTCGTATTCAAAGAGAATCTCTATCGCTTCCCTATTTATCGTGTGCAAGAGACGTCGAATTAAGTCAACCGATTTAGTTTGTCGTATTCATTGGCCGTTATCTTAAATCGAAACTCTGTCGAAGCAAAGGAATATAATAATCGTCGAATGTTTTATTCCGCAAACTCAACCATACGCAATAAGTCAAGGTAATACCTCGAAGCAGGGGTAGTCAACCCTGGTCCGTACCGCCCACTAATGGGGATTTAAGATTTTATAGCGGGCGTTTTAATTTTCGTGGTTGGCGGTAGCGAAGCAAACATAGGCCCTAGGGCTACATACTAGTCGACACATTATTGACCAGTCGATAGCAGAACGGTGTTTGGTTACTGTCACATATTTTATTGCCAGCGAAGGTACAAAAGTGGACGGTAAGAATAAAAAGGTTGACTACTCCTGCCTTAAAGGATTCTCTTTCGTTTTATCTATTCCGTTATTACTAGAGCATCGTCTTGAATTTTATCGGCCTCATCGTTAATATTAAATCCCAGTCTATTATATTTCTGTCTTCAGAAAGAATGAATCGATGTTGAGGTGGCGGCGTCTCGCTGGATTAACTTCAGTTTTAAAATTAACTTTAGATCAAACACGGTCGTAACTTCGTTAGGTTTTCAGTATACACCAACTTCGAAAGTAATGACAATATTTTCCAGCTAATTGTCATTACGTTTTACTCGGTACGAAAGTTTCACGAAGCAACGGCACAACTTTCAATAAACGTTTTTCGATGTTCAACCGAGCTTGAACGATCTCTTCTCTTTCGTCCAATAACTCGATGTTTCCTTATTTTGTGCAAATCGACACAGAGGAGATCCGCATCGAATTGGCGATTTAATGCAATGCACGGACAAACGTTTAACCAGTTAACGTGGAATTTAGCTTTAAAAACCTTCCACAGTGTGCGGAATTAAAATCGAGCAATTACTTTTAGCATTTATTATTTTTTTTTTCTATTATTTTTATTATCAATTAAAAGCAAGAATTTTATATTTTTCACGACGAGTATACACGTCGGACGCACCGTAGTAGAGAGATTTTGTTTGACGTGTATACATTGCTATTAAAATTCTACCGAAATTAGTAGAAGTTGTGTGAAACTCGCCGGCGCCAATCTAATGGCGATACTATCATATTAATGTGCGGCCGGCAAAGTGTTAAGTTGCTAGTCGTAGACCATATTGTGTCTTTAACTTAGATTCGTACTCGTTGCGTTACTTCTAATCCTTATTATCGCTTATTCGTATCGTTATTTCTAGAGCGGCTTTATCGTTTGTTGCAATGGTGACATTTAAATCGAATTAAAACGACTCCATCGCTGTCGATCGGGAAAATTTTCCTTCGAACAGCATCGTCGTGTTATAGTTCTTGTCGTCGTACGGAAACTTCGATTCGAAACTAAATTAACGATGGATGAGATAATTTCTCTTTCACGTAACGACCAAAAATATTTCGTTTCCAGCAAGTCGGGAAGCAGATGGACGTCTACCGATAAGAGAATGCGTGCCAAACGTAGGAGTATCAAAGTATCAAGCGCAGAAACAAACTATCGTAATTAATTGTTTGGCTTTGATCAACTTCTATGAAACTCTCGACACGCGAATTGTTTTCCGTTGCGAAGTTTCAACAGGTTTTCGCACTCATGGATACGACTCTCGTAGATGCGATGAATAATGTCGAGTACCCAAAGAAGAACGATAGACACGTATGGCAGTGCTTCTAAAGAAAAAACGAGGAAAAGATACGAAGGCAGTGTTTCTCAAACGCTTCACCATTCGACAAAGATTTCATGGAAACTCGCATTAGTGTGTCTCGTATAGGAAGAAATACAACTTTTTTTCTGACAATCGAGGCGAGGACGAGGTTAAGTCAAACCCGTTGAAAATAAAATTTCCAAAAATGCAGAGCCAAGGAGAAAAAACAAATCGATGCCATTTCTTTTTCGAGACGCATTAAACACGGATCGTTTTCTAAAATTGTTCAGAGATAAATTAAGAGAAATGTCTGGGTGAACGCGATCTCGATTCGGAGCACACAACAATTAATATCACCGTAGACGAGCGAGTAAAGGGCCCTGCAAAGTAATAGAACGAGAAGGTCCGCCTTTCAACTCTTCGAGTTACGTTCTAAAATCTCCGGCTCGTAAAGGTCTTACAGTTAGCAACCTTACTTAATTCTGTTCTTTCTTTTGTTCGTGCTGTTTCTTCCTTTGTTCTCGCTGTTTCTTTTGTTCTTTCGTGGCCTACTTTTCTTGTTTCTGTGTACCTACATTTCCGTTAGCGTTATTCATGGATCTGTTCGTACTGTAAACTTTCGCGACAAGTTACATCGACGAATCGATCCGATGGAAACGCAATAATAGCCGATCGAGAAAAACGATCTTGAGACGCGCCGCGTCGAAAACCAATGGACAAAGCGACGCCGCAAAGTAGTCGGTTAATCAAAGATCGCGATTTATCGAGATTCTTAAGAAACAAAGAAACCGCCTGGCGTTGTTCGCCGTTCCACTTATCACGTTAAAAAAAGGCCTCCGATCTACTCTGCTTCGGTGAATTTCGATATTACGGATCGACTCGTTTCTAATGATCGTAAGTACTCAATTGTAAGATCTAGAAAAGTTAGGTCGCGCACAACTGTCCCATCGGGCGGCGTGCACCACCGGTGGGTCACACATGAATATCCGGACAGATGCTGCATACCATCAAAAATGTAGCTTGTTATTTGTTATTTGGATTTATTTTTATTTGTTGATTATTGATATTTGGTATTAGGCTGTTTGGAAAGCTATTTCGTTTCTTTTTAATGAAAAAATGTTGTATTTTGTTTTTTAATGTTGTTTGCCGTACAGTTAAAAATGGAAATAATGGAAATTTATCGAATATTAATTGAAAAAAGTAGGATTTATTTTACTTAATTTTAACGTTATAAACATAACCTATAAAACAAGTATTGAGAGGTAAAAATATAACAATTCAATATTATGAACTTAACGTAATTGTTTATTTATTTCGATGCAATATTTTAATGCATTTAGCTTATGCTTTTTTAGTTTTCTTCGCGGCACACTGTCTACCTTTTCTTTTATATAAACATTAGTAACATTCGTTACGTTGTACGAATGAAGAAAACGCGAACCTTTTTTTGGACGGTATTTGCTTTCCAATCGCCATTTCTTCACTGCGATGATTATCGATCAAAGGGTGATCGATAATTTGTTCTCCAAATTTTAAAATATTAATATGTTTATTTCCCCTTCCACGCAAGTTACACGACCCACTTTGTTATCGGGCGAATAGTTACACATACAGTGTCCGAATAAGCGATAGTACCTCGCCGCCAGATAAAGCGAAGCATGAATTCGAGCGAGGTCTCGGAGGGAAAAATATGAATATCGGCGCCGGCGTGAACGAGTTAATACCTATCAGGTCTACTTCTCGGTCGACTTCTTAATTTCTAACTGCTTTTTAGCCTATTTTCGTATATCGAAAAAAGTCAGGGATTCGAACCAGGCAGATTTAACGTGTAAGAGATACACGAGTTATTATTAATTCGATCGAACTTCAACGTTTGATGACAAAGAGCGTCGCGCGTCGAGGTTTGATACGCACGTCGCACTATCGATTCCCATTGCGAATTTTCAAATTATTCCAAATAGAAAATTGCCCGAAGAATCATCTCGATCAGACAGGTCAAAACTAATGTCGAAATAAACGAACGAACGAACAGAGACGGACCTGTGGTAGGATGGCGATCGCTCGGGAGGCGACCAGTGAATCGTTAGCTCCGCTGTCGAAGTCAGCGCGGTTCGAAGACCCACCGTCGTCCTGGATTATTTTAACAAATATCTACTCATTAACGGCGGGCCGAGTGTCGCGAGCAGCCATTGCGTTTACATTAATTGCTTGTCAGGTGGCACGGGCGCGCACCCGACTAGGAGCAATTTATCGACGGGATAAAGCCGGCTCACGCTCCAACGGACACCTCGATAAACAACGTTATAAACAATACACCCTGATTACTCGAAACTACTGCTTGGTCTGATCGACTTCGGAAAACCGGATGAACTTTGGACAATCTTGTCGATATGACCAAATCGACAGTCTTTCTCGACTCTCCCCTTCTCGCCTTCTCTCTCAGTCTCTTTTTTTACACCTGTTTCCCTTTCGATGTTCTTTCCACGAATACTCAAATTGCGCTTTATTTCTTAAGGTTGAAGAAAGATGGACAATATTCGCCATATATATTGGGTCGTCCGGATTTTTGGTTTTTTAAAAAAATTATTTATTATTTTATTATATATATATAATAAATAATTATATATATAGTATATAATTAATTTCTTTCTTAAAAGAAGTAAATCCTCAAAAAAAAAGAAAAAATTTTTCTTCAAAATCGGCACGAACTTTCCGGATAACTCAGCATATTTCATTGAGATATGTATCGTATGCATTGTTTAAACGTGTCTCGAAGCAAAATATAGAAAAAAATCATCGGATTCATATTCTTTGAGCTTCTAGTAGTTCATCGACTTTTTTCGCTGTTGTCGCTATTGGAATCGTGTAATTCTTTAGATCCCTTCGCAGTGCGATAGACACGGAATGAAATGGGGAATCTCGTTCAAGCCTACGGAAAATCGTGGAAAGATTCGGGCGGTCGGACGATCGGGATAGTCATTGTACAGAGCTGGGTAGACCATTACATCGATTGCCGTACCTGGTGTATGTAGGCTTTGAAACATCGGTTGTCAACCTCTCTCGGCAGTTTGCCACAAATCAAGTCAAAAGATTTAACGCGCATCCCGTACTACTTTTTCGCCGCTGTTCGAGCGATTTTTTCGTTCATTAGTCGCACGTAGAAGAGTAAACGAAACGTTCGAGGTATTTATAATTTATCTGTCGTTTAACCATCGCTATGCAATACCGATGGATCTACATGAGCGTGACGTACTAACTCGTGTAAAATATTTTCTAACGAAAATCTTTTCGTTGTTTTCTATCTCTGATCTAGTTCGTGTTAATCGAATTGTTCTATCGCAGCTATGCGTCTCGTGTTCTATTCGTGACGCGAGTGCGAGGAATTGGTCGTCGTAAAAGCATTCGCTTGCGAGTTTTAAATATCACGGTGATGCGCAAGTTCGAAGTACGCCTTTAAAGTAACTTTTTGTATGCACTTTTATGCAAAGAATACGTTCCTATAATTGTCAGATGGGACTTCGAAGCACGGTGCGCATGTACATTTAGATACCGACGGTAAAACTAAAATACTACTTTGATGTAAGTTTATAGTAGTTTTCAAGACTTTCGGATGGTACTTTTGCTTGTCGTGAGCCAGACCGTGAATTATCAAACCCTCCATTACACGAATTAATTAATATTAGTTGGGAATACTTGAAAATCGTGAAAATCTATTTAATTAAGAATATGTCTGGACGTGATCGATTATTATTGAAAAGTTATGGTGAATGTACTCTATCGGAATCGATATGTAGAGATTGGTTTTGATGATTTAAAAATCGTTATTTACAGCGACAGAGCAAACCAGGTACTATGTGAGATATGGATGGGATTTTTACGCGAAAAATATCTAAACAACTAAAGAAAGTTATAAATAAAAAATTAGTAGTTTCTTATTTGTATTCATCATCTCACGTAACGTCTGCAATATGTAAATATGTAAAATATGTATGATTATGTAAATACGTATACGTATGAAATATGTAAAAGGTGCCTGCAACCCTCAAAGAAGTAGTTACGATAAAAAGTTAAAAGAATGAGCAACAAATGTAATATCAACAACGGTAATACGAACATTCTGCATTGTTAAAACAAATACGGCCAGATTGGCATACTGAATCAGACAGAGAAATAAATTTTCAACAAATGTTACTTCTCACAACGAGAACTATCGTTTGGTACCAGATTTATTTATTAATTAAAAGAAAGATTATTTATTAAAAGAAAGTTAATAACAAATAATTAAGAATGTCTATTCTGACACGTTATTAAACACGATTCGGAATTACGAGTATAATTTCACCGACGACGACGATCGATTACGAACTGACATTGCGACAATTGTTATTTTTTGCTTGAAACCACAACGAACAACGTAAACAGTTGTTCGAGTTACGATCGGCTTAAGTACTATCAAAATGACAAGAATAACAATTCCTCGAACTACGATGCTTTCCCTTATTTTTATTATTTCCGTTGATCTACGTGTCTTACGTCGACTCTACTTTCGTAATACATCCCTTAATATTGTATTTCAGTAAACTTATATAGCCGTAGGTTGGTATGTCTTATGAGACAATATTTGTATTATAAGGAGGAATTTTTCCTGTCCTTTCATGTTACACGTTGTTTCGTAGACGTCCAATTAACTTTTATTTGAAGAGCGGATTGCGTCTTCGAGTTAATTTATTATGGCATAAATCGTACGTATAGCAAAACTGCGTACTGCAACGCGGCGTTCTTCCTTCGTTATGAACGGGCAAGAATGGCGAGTATCCGCATATTACACGTATGGCAACAATCGTAAAGTAAAGGATCCAATTTAACAAGAACGAATTTTGCTTTCAAAGACAAACAACGCGCAAGATCGAGACTCGATAATTGTAACTCTGACGGGATCGATAAACTATAACTACGCACGATCGATCGTCATTCGCGCTACGGATTCGCTGAAAGATTAATTTTGCCGAGAAGTCGTGATTTATCCTAAGCGTGAAAATGGTAAGGTTCGCAAGGACAAGACGATTAAAAATATCGACGATAGCACTTTATCGCGTCGAATGGTTCTCTTTCTTCTCCCAAGCGATCGGCTTTATTCGTAAATCTTTCAAGGTTTCTATCGTTACTCTTTCGATCGTAGATCCCGAGTTGTTTCGAACTTCGAAACGTTCAACGCGGCCGCTACCTTTTATGGCTCCTTAACCGGCTGCTCGCGTCGATCTGTCTTTTATTACGATGGTTCCAATACCGTGGGTCCAATCTACGTCAGGAATATAACCCCTCTGTAACCGTGGTTTAGCGATATTACACCGATTTACGTTACTCACTCGCGAAACCTGCGTTTGATGGCTCGACGACGAATCGGTGCTCTATCGGGCAAACTTACGAAATTTAAGTTTAATCCCGCGATTACTCCACTAATTGTGGCCACGAACTCGCCAATTTCGCGTGACGCTTGACAAAGCGCCTTCGATCAACGAAAATAACGGGACGTGCTAGACAAAATCGGATGCAAAAGGCTGGAATCTTTTTTTCTTTTTTTTTTTCCTTATAATCGATTCGTTTTTGTCGGTAAGGTTTTTTCGTTTCTTTCATTTATTTATTTTTTTTTCTTACAGATCTTATTCTACAGAAAGAGCAGAATAGGTTTCGAAGAGGACGCGAAGCGAACATCCCTGTAATTTCTTAATTATTCGAAATTGAAGCAGGAAGGAAGCATCGTGCGTCATTGAAGAGAAAGACTCGCCGAGGAAGCCCGAGGAAATTTCTACTTCGATCGATACTCTCTTTGAGCACCTTAAACGGCCATTTTGCGTTCGTCTTAAAATCACGGACGCTTAATAATACCCGGGAGACCCTATTGATAAATTGCATTGGAACGGCCATTCGAGGAGTTCTTTGCCGAGTTAAAAGTTTATATTATTACGGCAATATCAACGGACATTTGGGATTCTACCAGGTCTCCCTCGCGCCATTCCTCGAAACTTTTTCTTACGGTAAGGTAACTGGAATAGCGGATGTCCCGCGAGAGCTTTAACGGTGGTCGCGGAGAAAAGTGCATGTGCTGTTTCCTCTAATTTCGCTTTACGTCTTTTCTCCGCCGTTGTCGGCGCAAGCAATTTTTTCCCTGCACCGCCTCCTCCTGCCGCGCCAATTAACATCTCGTTACGACTTTCGACGACTCCTTCGAATCGAACCTTTTCTTTTTTTTTTCGAATTTTCACGCGATTAAATTTTACGACTGATTCGACGTCCGCGCGACGTTGAAACGTCCCCTTAAACATTTCAACGCTTTTCAAACTCGTAAGCGTACATATCCGTATGAACGGTTTAAATGCGTAATTCTTCTTCCGCTCTTCCCTTTTTTCAGCGGAAAACAGCGCATTCACGGCCGTTGATCCATCGACTATCGCGGAACGTACGAATTTCAGGGACGAAGCGTACGGCGCGACAGAGAGAAAAGAAGAGAGAAGAAGATGAAAAATACGTGGCACGCATGGAAAGCAGCGCGGTCTCCGTTCGAGGCCCTCCCAACGAAGGCGAAAAAATGTCAAACGAACTAAGCTAAGGCTAAGCCGCGAACGCTACTCGAATTTCGAGCAAAATGTTTCGTCGATATCGACGATTACGCGGTGCCTCGCGCAACGAGCACGAACCCGGCATTTTTGTCGTTTTTAATGTGCCGCGGTAATCCGACGGTGAAGTTGCGCGCGTTACCGCTTAACCGAGTATCGTCCGGATTTTCGAAGATGTTTCAGCACCGAGTAGTACCCGGTCGTACATCATGTAACGCAGTTCGTTGAAATGTTGTAAGAACGCATGTTTTCGGCGTGAATAATTGCCGCGTAATACTCATCGCTAATCAGAAGTAAGCGCTACCTTTTGCCTAACTAATATTGCAGCGCGAAGCCGAGAAGATGTGCATAAGTAATGCGCTTCGGGGTAGCCTCGTTTCCGCGGGGAAACTTTCAAATTAGGAGCCTCTGCCTTTCTTATCTCACGTTTTCGTATCTCGTCTCTTTTTCGCTTCGATGCTACGCTCGCTTACCGCATTACGTATTCGATGGACAACGCATTGTACTTCGAAGCTCCTGCACTCCTAGGAATATTCGCAGGACGCGTTTCCAACTTTCACGGAAGGCAATTTTCGCGCGGTTGCTTTCGCAAAATGTGGCCGCGAGCTGCCGGAAAATGTCAATCGCTCGAAGATAATTACGCGAGATGCTTCGTACCAATGCGATAGGGTACGTAGAATTTATTTATCGAACGTGGAACGCGTTGGAATTTATTTTCGACACTTCTCGCTTTCGATACGCCGGAACGTTTTAGGTTGGTGCGTATAAAATGTCGGATTTTGAAGCGAATATATAAAACTGCATATCTTTTTTCAAAAGTTCTTTATTTAATCAAAATATGTTTCGTCAGCTTCAATACACTTTTCTCAACGAGATTTTAGTGCATAGATGCCTGTCTTAAAGAAATTCTGATCTTTAGAATCGATAAACTCTGATATGCAATTTTTCAGATTGTCTTCATTTTCATACCGTTTAGCCCGTTCTAAATGTCTAAGAAGATGAAAGTCGGTTGGTGAAAGATCCAGAGAATAATCTGGGTCCTGCAGACTCTCATTTTTCATTTTATTTAATTTCGCAATTGTTATGTACGACGTATATGGCCGAGAGTTGTGGAGAAGTATCGCTCGATTAGTTCGTGCCCACTTATCCATTTATTTCACCTCGCCAATTTCATCATTTTTCGTAGACGATTTGGGTCTACCACGCGGTTCATTGTGTAGGGAAAAATCAACTTTTGCAGTATTATTACCAAGTTTATACTCGCATAAGAAATTACACGAGCATTGGTGGTTGAATTCATAACTCTACGAAGTTCAAACAAATAAAAAAATAGAAAACTTTTGAGAAAATCTTCTT
The DNA here is from genome assembly GCA_025433975.1 of Liostenogaster flavolineata. Taxonomy (NCBI): domain Eukaryota; kingdom Metazoa; phylum Arthropoda; class Insecta; order Hymenoptera; family Vespidae; genus Liostenogaster; species Liostenogaster flavolineata. The sequence goes on along the minus strand of JAITYT010000609.1, from coordinate 1,609,593 downwards.
TGTTGAAATGTGACTCTGGCAAGGGACAGAACGGCTATAGACGAGGTTATGCCAGAAATAAAAGTATAATGGAAACTGGGAGACAAACGTTCGCCTGTAAAGAAAATTTGATATTTTATATGCCAAATAGAAATGCGACAGGCCGCGTTGACGAACGTTTTTAGCAAGCATCGAAGGCGAAAAAAGCTGCCGCGCGTACCGAAACCTTCGGTAAGCTTTCCTGTCTCTCGAGTCGCGTTCGTTACGCGACTTCTGCCTAGTGTACATCGAGTATCTCGCCCTCTTGGCAATTTTAACGCTTACTTTCTCCCGTTTTACGCACTGCTTTGTCGGTGGTCAAAATTAAAACGAATCGCGCGAACGTGAAATCGCATTTATTTCCTTTTATCTTTCATAAATTTGCTCCGAGTGCCGCTAGTGGCGTTCTAACAGTAGCAGCTTCGCCGACGCGCGCTACAAGATCGCTCCTGGCACTGGGGGATCTTGTCATCGTGGTCAAAGTTACCGAAGTTCATAAGCGCTTGGCGCGTTACACCGCACAAACGGGTAAATAACGACTCGTATGTTTACGTTCGTCCCACGTCTGTAAATTTCTGTTCTCTGTATCGAGAGACACGATTTTCGTCAGTCTATGCGCGCGATTTTCCATTTTTTCGTTCGCGAATCGAACGAGTGGCGATTTTCACTCTTCGTTGAACGCACAGGCAGACGCGTGAAACATTTATCGTAGGAATTTGTTGGTTCTTCTCGAAAGCGCGTACGCGTGAAGCGATGCTCGTTGAACGGCTCGCAATAAGTCTAATCGGTCGACAAAAATGGGAGTAGGTGCGATTCGATGGAATGCGGAGAGTGCCTGGCGGATTCACGCGTTTCCGCGCAGCCCACAGCAATTAAATCTCTGTTTCGCGCGTTCCACAGGAAACTTCGATGCACGCTGCTGAAAAAGAGAGACAGAAGAGAGGAACGACTGACTCGCGCGGACGGCATCGATAGAAACGCGATAAAAATTGTATATTATTACTATGGCAGGCTTTGTTTCTCCAATCTTTGCTCTCTGGTCGCCAATCCTATCAAGAATTCCCACTCGTGCGGGACAACTCTTTTTTTTCTATTTCTCTATTTCGTACTCCTAGCGGTTTTTTATTGCTTCATCGAACGACGAAAGCCGCATATTTCTATGTCGAATAGTTCTATACGCTACGGATTTGTTTCTCCAATATCCGCCGACTTTTATTCCATTCGTAGCTCAAATAAAAGTTAACAGACGCGCGTTTTCGGGTAGGCGTGCTTGCATAACACAGGTTCCTATAAGATAGATTCGTACAACATGGCGGAAAAATTATGATCGTGTTCGTATAAAACGGTAAAAGAACGAGACAGATGTTGCGACTTCATTACGTTTTAGCTCCGATAAATAAATAAATAGTTGCGATGCACGTTAAACGTGTTTTAAAAACTTTCATATAGTACGATTTATTCTATTAAACTTAAATTTGAGAAAAAAAGTTTTAGAAAAATAAATCTTCAAAAAAAAGAAAAAGTTTTTCTTCAAAATCGGCGCTCTCCGAACAACCCAATACATATCTGTTATCTTTGGTACATACATACCAATTAATCTGTGTTTAAAGTCAAGCGTGTTAAATAAATTTAAAAAAGATATCGATAAATCTTTGTACATTTCTAATGAAAAAAACATTTATTATTCGAAGGCCATAAAAACTGTTGTCCTACTGTGTCTTAAACCTGATTATTAAAGAAAGTTATTTTAAATATAACAAGTAAGTTAAACGCTTTGGACTGTGAACGACTCATCTATTTGTATTATCTAAGTGTCTCGTACGACACGGATTCATAGAACACGGAACGCATTTACGGTTCTACTGTGCGACGTAAACCGACGAAATTCGTTTCATTTCCCCAGGATGGAATCGGTTTCAGTATTTTTATTTTTTTTTTATTTTGCGAATCGAGCGTTCACGTTGTTTCTCGACGCGTTTACGATCGTGTTCTTTGTTCGCCGCGAGAGCGACGACGAACGACGTCGACGACCGACCGATAAACCGTGACGAAACGCAAACGGGAAGGCGGAGGGGCGTATCGACGCCGGTCAAGCCAAAGGTAAAGAGAGAACGCTTCCTCGTGCGCCAAGAATAGTAGAGGTTACCCGTCCTAAGCGAATGGTCGATCGTCTTCTCGTCGTCGATCGATCGGCTTTCGCGGATACCCAACGACTCGTACAGTCGACTTCTAAAGTGGCACCTCGCTCTTATTTAACGAGGAACGTCCTAACGAGAAGTTCCAAAGGGACGAAGCACTCGAGGCATTTGAGAAATGCCGCGAAGGTCGACGACCCTCTCGTCGCGTCCTCTTCGTTGATTTTCGATGAAAAACTTTAAGAAGCGTAGAAAGATGCTCTTTTGCGCCACGTCCTTACACAAAATCCTCAGTATACCTTCGAGCATGTTTTGTGCTTCCCTCGTTAATTTCTTTGATCTTCTTTAGAGCGCTATACTTACGTCGTAAAAATATTGACTACATTTGCCAACTCAAACGTCCTGGTAATATTATATAAAAAATGTTTTCTAAATTTCTCCTGCCTCTCTAGTAATCACATTGATTATTTTCAGCAGTTCGTCAACTTCTTTTCTCTTTTTTGCCCTATTTCGATTTTAACCCGCAAAGCCGAACGCCGGATATATCCGGCATCCGCATAACAGCCACTTGAGTGCTAAAAAAAATATTTCTTTCGCACGATTGACACGTGCTTATGGAATTTAGATTGCCTATACGAACTGAAAATCGGTAAAACAATATCAATTGCAAAATTTCAACTGAAATTAATCGATCAAATTTTGAAGAAATATCAGGAAAAAGTAAGCCGTCATTCTATTAGATTCGGAAATAATCGCTCAAGACTCAACGGAAGATACTTTCCTTCTCTTTGCGAAGCGAAGGGAAAAAATAAATCGCTGAGGTGTGTTATATCTCGTTATCGATGCAGGAACGTGATGTTGGATTGTGCGTGTATCCATGTCTCAAAACATATCACACTGAATTAAATTAATTACTGCGTATTATATATTATTCTTTGTACTATTTTTAATTGTTAATTAGACTCTTTAGGTCTATTAAACACCGCGACGAAAGGATTAAAGACAACAGCATAAAAAGAATTTGCGAATTTGAGCCTAATTCCCACGCGAAACTCGTATTATCGTACAATATACATTCGAGTACGTTTTGTCTCCGTCTTATTAAAACGTCGATCTTCTCAGAAGGTCCGCATCGTTGTCGCAAAAACATAGATTGTTTTACATAATCGAATAAAATGCTCCGCTCTCTTGAGAACGTAATGGAAAGCCTTTAGGTCACTCGTCGACAACTTCGGTGGGAGATTGTACCCGCCTTCCTTCCGCTAGCTCGGAGGATGAACGGCCAAGGCTGAGAGGGTGGCCAGGAAGCGGCAGGTTGGCCGGCCGATCGCCCGTATATAGATTATCGATCCGTACGACGACGTGACGAGCGACAAACTCGAAAGCCCTTGCGTTCTGGAGAGAGAAGCCGAAGTTCGCTCGTTAGATCGCGTCGCATGGGTCACGCATCCACGCGCAACGGAGAGCGAACTTTCCTTCGGAAACGTCGCCATCTCGCAAAGTACCTCATGGCCGACGCACCAGCGTAAATGCTTTACGAGGACACGCACGGTTACCCTGACTAAACCTAATTTAGAATTTGGACGAGAGGACGCGGTGCCCTCGACGTCGACGCCCCTCGTGCGACCATATCTACGTGCCGCCGATTCTTGGTCGCTCGTAAACGATATTCACGTACGTTCCTCCACGTGAGGGTATCCAGATATTTTTTAATTTATTAATTTAATTTTTTATTTATTTATTTTAGAATAAAATTTTAATTATTATTATATTATATTGATTAATATTATTTAGAATAATATCTTTATTAATTAAAGATTAAAAAAGAATCTTAGAATTTGTTGGTAATGCTCAAAAGACGCTTTAATTCTTTCAAAATACTCCGAACGAATGTCGTTATTTTTTCAAGATTTCTCTTATCTGTGAGGTACTTCTCAGTGTACGAATAAATCGAACATAACACATCATTCGATAAGTTTCCGGTCTAACTAAGAAAAACAAACCGCGCTACAAACCGAGTACAGTGTTCTTACTTTGCTTTAAACGTAACGAGTTGGACGGGCTTTATACTCTTCTTTCCACTTTCATTGTATCCAGTTGCGAGAATCTGTACGTATACACGTAAAGTCGACGCGACTGCATTAATAAGCATTCGTTGTGAACATGCGTTTGGGAAAAGAAATATAAGCACGCAACGAATGGAAGAACGACTGAATTGAAAAGACCTTTCGTTGCGACATCGTAACGAACGCGGTAACGAAGTTGATTTCTTTTCGTGTTCGTAGCGAATCAGTCGTCTTTGTTACACTGTGCAAATTATTTTGTGTCACTCCGAATATTTTAAAGCGGCAACTCACCGCAAACGAAGGCTAAGCAACCTTGAACGACAATATGGCGTTTAGTGTACGTAACAGAATCAACGAGAACAAATTCGTCCATACCTTTGCGTACTCGACTAAAAGATAAAGCGATCGAGTATAAGATAATTTGAACCAACCGCTAAAATATTTCAATATTCGGCAAGTTATTTCGTTTTTTCCCATTTTTTCATAAAAAAATATAAAAAAAGTATAAAATCTAATAGCTTTAGAGCTAGTACAGGTTAGACGTAGATATGAACCGAAAAAAACTTGTTCTCCGCTCGTTAAGGGCGATATCACGTTCTCACTTCACGTCTGTGTTCAGTCGCGAAAATAATTGTACGAAGTGATTTAAATCCTTTCAAAATTTATTACGCGAATAACTAATTGCCTGCTTCTTTGGAACATCGATGGAAAGTGGAAAATTTGATCGTTACAAATGTTTCATTAGAATCGTTTGTAGGCATATAGATTCGTTTCGTATATTTCTGAGTTACGTGATAGCTGAAAGAACTTCATCGAAATCCGTCAAAACTTTGCAAAGCAATAATTATTCAAGGTATCGAATACTTTTTAGGATTCCATGCGAAATTTTAAATTACTCCGTATTTTCTAGCGAAATTTGCAGCATTTCGCAACACGCACACATCGTATCTTAAACGAATCTTTAATCTGAACTCGTGGTCGCGGGATCCGAGTAATTTTCGACGTCGGATTAAAGTTCGGACGACGCTCGTTCGATGAAGTCGAGGAGTAAATAAGAATCGAATAGTAGGAACGAACGGAAGGGAAGAAATTTTGATAAGGCGGGAGGGCGTTAAAGCGGACGCTCCAATTGCCCTCGATATTATTATCATGTAACGTTAAATTTGGCGCTTCGGAGAGAGGGGCTGCTACATCCGCCGGTCGTGAATTGGAACGTTGCCAGAAAATTGCATCGGCTAGACGTTCGTGCTCGTGAACTCGGGACATATTTCCCCCCCTACTCTCAGATCCAAGCCGAAACACTGGCGCGCAAGTCTCGCGAAAAGAACGAGTAGGAGGATCCTCCTTACTTTTCGAAGCAGAAAGGAAACGGTTATTCGATTAATCGAGGTGCGTCGTCGGCTCGAAATTATTTCGATGCGCGACGCGATCTCGTACACGCGCGCGCAACGATGCGTATCACGATGCCGAAATTAATCACTGAATTAATCACGAAACGTCGAATTTCATCGGATTTCCGTGGCAACGACGACGCGAAACTCCACGTTGAATTAAAATCCTATTTTTCCCAACGCGATGGAGTTTCGAAAAGGCGCTCACGCACGATCCGCCTCCTACTTTCCAGAAAAATGCATTCTTCGCGTTAAGCAACTTACACGAGAGAGTTATCCTGTGTTTCGTTTCCGTTTGCTCCAGGACGAATGCGATACTGATCTTATTCGAATCTTTCATGATTTATCGCGGAGAAACGAAGACGACCCAACAATTCGCAAGCATCGCCACTTTTCTTAGGGATCCTTCGCATGTACAGCGTTGGAGAGTCAATACGGTGCCGTTCTGCATGACAAAGTCGGGATTTACTTTCTACCTAAATCCGGATTTTTCCGAATCACGTCGAACTTGCCCATTCGGAGCCTCAGAAACGGCTATCGACGATTGAAAAACGACACGAGATCTCTCCCTCTCGATCTTTAGTAACCGTTCTCTCTTGCACTTGTTGTCAAGGTCGCGACCATGCCCATACGTTCCGATAGGAACGAAAGCACCCCCACATTAACTACGCGGAAATAAAAATTGCGAGTCAATAAACGTCTAAAATGTCACAGTCACGAGCGCTAGCGCTTCTTTACTCTTCATGGGGTGGGGATGAACAGACCCCCAAAACGCACACTGCGGATCTTGAACAAGGAAGTGTCGATAGATCAATACGTTCACGGTGGCACTATTCGATCAGACGCTGCGCATCGTCAAAAATGCAGATCGTTTGATAACTATAATAGAAAGAATTGCCATATACTAGAAAATGGAAATAACGGAAATTTAAGATATGTTAACTAAAACAAGTAGGATTTATTTTATTTTATCCCAACGTCATAAGCACAACTTGTAAAACAAATATTCAGCAGTAATAACAATTCGATATTATAAACTTAACATAATTGTTAATTTATCTCGATGCAATGTTTTAAAGCATTTTAAACCGATGCGCTTGCTGGCCTTTGCAACGATTACAATTTTTGCTCTTTTCGTTTTCTTCGCGGCATACCGTCTACCTTTTCTAGTATATAAACATTAGTAACATTCGTTACGTCTTCGTCTTGTTTTTCTCGCAGACCTTTGTACGAACGAAGAAAACGTAAGCCTTTTTTTGACGGTATTTGTTTCCCAATTACCATTTCTTCACCGTGATGATTATTGATCATCGTCAACGATACTGCCCATTCCCAACCGTGGGAAGCGTTCATTTGCATCCGGCGCTTGAATGTACGACGAGCCGCCGATTCATTACCGGTGCGCAAACGCTTCGACGATCGGTAGCCCACTGGCAATCCGAATTACTAGCGACTCGGCAACGTACAGATATTTTAGAAGGGACTTTAAATATTTGCAGGAATTCGCGAGGTTGTGCGCGAATATCATGTCGATTCGAGAGATTCGTGGAAAACCAAAGCCACTCGAACAATTCGTAACGCATAGCGTAATCTCTCGTTTCTACGTACGAACATTAGGACAACGACTAAGAATTTCCAGGCAAATTCGCGAACGAACGAGCGAGCGAGCGCGTACGTATCGATTCGCCCAGGAATCCTTCTAGCGCAATGCCTTGCAAACGTCGTAACAACCGTCGGTTGTTGCGTACAGCCTCGAGAAGGAAACTAGCTGGAATATCCTACCAAGACTCGATATTTGAAAAGATGGCCTATGGAAAAGATGGAAGATGGAAATTAAGGTCCTATCTTAAGAAGTAAGCGTCGTTCGAGTAATTTCATCCAAGATTCGATGCTCCTTGACAGCCGCACGCGATATCGTATTCTAAACTTCGTTTACTATTACTGGAAGAAGAGAGAAAGATATTTCAACTGGAGTCATTAATAACTTCCGTATTTTTGTTAGACATTTACGTGGCTTTTATTAAATAACAAAACGATATTAATACAAACAATATATATTCTACCTATCGGTATCGGAAGTCAGCAATGACTCGATCTAACATATTGTACGTATAAATTAGAAAATAGATTTTTCCAGTTTTTATTTTATCTCCTTTCTTCTCTCGTATGAAAAGAAGCTCGCTCGTACCTTCGCGTTAATATTTCGTTTCGTTGGCGGTTTTCTCGGCGTGCCTAATGAAATTTAAGGCACATCGCCGACACCTTTCGTTGCATTATTCACGGACGTACTTTCGAATACGCGGCAACGTACCGTGAAATGCCGCGCGATGGATCTTCCTTCGCCATCGGTGCACGGAGGGAGAGAGCTCGTTCTTTCGAGTCGGCGATGTATCACGATCAATCTCGCCGAGAAGGATTCTTTCAGCTGCGACGTTGGAGGTTTCCGATGACGCGACACTTCGTTTCAATTCCATTGTATCTGCATGGGCCGACGTAGCTATAAATTGTTGCGCATCGAATAATATTCCTCGAATTCGGACGACGCGGAAAGAATCGCAAGTACTCGCTATCGATTCCTGTCGTTCGTACGTTACGCTCGCACGCTCCAGCTCTTTTCGCCATTCGCGCGCGAAACGTTATGAATTTGCGCACCGAGAGTAACGAGAATTTAACATGAAAATTTTTCCATCGGCGCTCGAACGGGCCATCGAACCACCGATGCTTTCGCGAGCACGCGAGAAACATCGAGGTACAACGGTCCAAGTTATTCTTTCCGTCGCTCCTGCTATTCGTCGATGCGATTCCATTACGAACCGACGTAATCGTCTTATTCGTTTCCCTTATACTTTTCGTGCAACGTGATTCGCGTTCGCGTAATGGCGCTTCTTCCCCGAAATTCGCGCTAAAATTTTCATTCCTTCAAACGCAAAATTTCGAGTATTCGTTCGACCTCGCATAATGTCTTCTTATCCGGTGTCTTTGCGTTACTTTATCGCTGCATAGAATTATTTGTGCTCTCGCGCGCTGCTTTAGTGCTTTTGTGACGCGTTCTGACAAAGTCGTTAACGATCCGAAAGCGCGATATCGCGAACGTTTCATCGTCGATCGAGAAAAATTCCATTCTCCATTCTTCCAATTAACGACGCCCATAAACTCCGAATTCCCGTTCTCGTGTTTTAATTTTCTAATAGTAGAGGTACAGTAGAGGTAGGCTTTCTTTGCGTTATTCTCTAAAGACGCCTTTGCCTAGTCCGCAATAACAAGCGGTATACCACGGTTTCGTATCTCGCGACGAAATGGGAATAGCCTGCATTCGCGAACGATTATCGGTGCATCGCGCGATCCTCCAAAAATTCGTGTAAAAATTGTCCTTTCTTTTCGAGCAACGTTATACCCGAGATATTGTGCGTATCAGGAATGAGATTCGGTCGAAAAGCGCGCGTCGCACCGAACTATGTCTATCGAACTATGAAAACGATGCCAATCTCTTTTACAAATATTTATCTTATTTTTCCTACGGTATTTCGTTAGACGACGGTTAAGCAAGGCACACGATTTTTCATATTGGTGAACACGTGAACGCGCGAACGCGTTTTGCGTATCCAGAATTTGTATTCCACAGCCGAACGTCTTATTCGATTTTTCCTCTCTTGCGCGAAAATCTATCAGCCAATTTACTGTCTTTTATTGTCCTTTGAACGTCTGAAAATGGAATATCAATATCGTCTCTCTGTGCGAGCGTAACTCGTAAAAGGACGAAATTCGGAAGATATCGCGCTTCAAGAAGGAATCGTCGCTTATGATTTCGAGAGAGGATCGCGCATCGACTTCCAATTGATTCCTAAGAAGAAAGATTTCAGCGAGGCGTTATTGGGAAACTTCTTTCCACGTAATTGGCGTAGTCGCTTACGAAATCTCGTCCCTGAACCGTAAGTCGGTATCGCGATGTTCTCCGTCCTCCGACAATGCCGTCGTCGTTCCGACGTAAGTGCCTTAATCGTTACGAAATCGTTCGACGTGCCTAATGTCTCATCGACTCACGTGGAATCGCGGAAGGCGGCGTAAGTGGCAACGCGCATTTGCACTCGACTCGAGAAATTCCGTTCTCGCGAGTCGAAGGGGTCTTTAAAACGACAAGCAACGGTTCTGTATGTCGTTGAAAATCGAGGACGCAACGCGCAGATCCCTCCGTGACCTCATTTCTTGCTGCAACTCGTTGCAGTTGCTACCTTTGCCTTGGCCGCAGGCCACGCGGCTATGTCTGACTAGCACAAGGACTGCGCTACTGTTCGGGGGCTCCATAATTTCCGAGCTACAAGAAAAAACGTGGACCCGTTGAAAGGGGCTACGAGGGGAGGGAGGAACGAGAGCCGAAGGGAGAGAAGAGCGCAGTGTGCAAGTTAGTCCAAGTGAGAAAGAGGAGAGGGAGGAGAGGGGAAGGAGAAAATCGTAGGAAGCTCGCGCATATATTTATTATTTCCACTTCGTTTGTCACACAGCGATGCGCATCGGTCGACGAATTTTCAATTTGAGAATAATTCGAACGATTACGCGCGTCCAAGTTGTCTCGCGCATACTTTCGGAGAGCAACGGCGCGCCTGCTGGTTAAAAATCGCATAACCGATACGCGTATGTAGCGGAACGTTCGATCGAACACAACGGAATACGCGGAAAGTAACGCCCAGACGGAAAGTTTCGATAGGATCTCGGGTGTATTTGTCGTTTTTTGGCCGTGATGGATCGTTCCGAAAGGAAAATAGGGAACGAGGGGAAATAAGAAAGCTCGAAGCGCGTTCGAACGAAAGATCGACTTTTTCTTCGCGATACGAGAGCGAAAACGTATTTTCGACGATTTCAATTCTCCACGGGCCGTAATATCATCGATGATACGCACCGAGATAGCAGAAGCCGTATCTTCGCGATGATAGGAAAAAGAAGAGTGGCGATACATCATCGAATTTAATCTAACAGCTTCGCTTCTTGGCTTATCTCGTTCCGCCATCGCTTCAAGTTTCCACGTTTGTAGGACTACAGCCTTGGCTGACCCATATAAGATCGTGCCACTGCGGCTGCGAATCGCCGTTCGCTGGAGAACTGGAAACCGTAGGAAAATAGACGTGCCCTGGTATATATTAGTTTTATCGCGTGTACCGCGTAGGACGTATCATTGTTAACTTAGCTTACGAACGCTTTGCTGCTCCTACGTAGGCGACGACACTTATCGATAACAGCGCGGCTCCTTTTAATTCCCGAGTCGTATCGACGTGTCGCTTCGAAACGCCGGATCGTCGTTGTTTCTACGTCAAACGAACGAAATTTCACGCTGGATTAACGTATCGATCGAAATAATTTTATCGCCATATACTGCAATCTTCCTTTCCATAATATCCAATCTTTGAATTATTTCTCATAAAATTCGCCAAACGCGTGCGTTTTATTTAAAGCACGTCACGAGCGCTTTAAAATCCTTGTCGGCTCTGAAATCACGATCAAATCGGTTTACCGAAAATCGCAGAATTTCCCGCCGGCGTTTCTCACGTTGAACTTGACACCACAGCTAAGATATCTAACTTTATTACGTCGCACAACGCCTCTAACCGAGTCCCATCGATCCGTATAATTCATGACGAGATTAGTTACGAAAATCGAATGTCGAAGGATGCCGCGATCTTGTCGCACAGTCCTCACGAATCCTCGAAGATTCATTTTGATTCGATACAATAACGATCGCGACTGGGGAGCACGACTAATCGATATCTCGGAATTTCCGAGTCTTCGGCCGTGCGAAAGAATCGCGTGCCTGCAGTAACACACGGCATTAAGACGAGGAACTACATCCCCTGCGCAAGATACTCCGAGAGCTATAGGGGGAAGTGGCGCATTATACACAATAAAGGAGAAACAAGAAGGCAACGTCAGACACACTTAGCGTCGAAACTTTTTGCCACGTTCCCGGGGCCATCCTTCTTCCTGCCGGCGCTTCTAGGACGAGCAGAAAGATAAAAGAGGTAAAGGGAAATCTGGAGGCGGGATTTAAAACGCTCTCAGAGAGCGTGTAAAACAGCGACGACGACGACCATGCCAACGGCCAACGAGACGTAAAGTGGACAGAGGAAAATTATTCCTAGACGGAGAGCACCTCGGTTCGGATATCCCTCGATGTCGATCCTTCTCTTCGCGCTACGATATTAGATCGGTGCATATAAAACGTCGGATTTTCTTTACACGAGAACGTTTGGCTCTTTTTTTCCGTTACGCTTTTGTTTCTGGCATAACCTCCTTCGTAGTCGTACTCTCCATTGCCAGAGTCACGTTTCGACACAGAAAATTTTCTCAAAATTGTTGTTTTCAATTTCGTAAGGTTATGAATTCGTGTCATTTTTTTATATGAACATAAACTTGGTAATAATACTGCAGAAGCTGCACGCAATATAAGCCAGGCGTTTGGGGAGAATATCGTTAACCATCGAAGAGTGCAGCGTTGCTTTGAGAAATTTCC
>JAITYT010000609.1:1539735-1565961 GCA_025433975.1 Liostenogaster flavolineata | reverse complement strand
CACCACCACCACCACCACCACCACTACTAGCACTACCGACACTAGAGCTGCCAACACCAGCACCAACGACACTACCACGACACTCGAGCGGAGCCCCGCGACACTGTCAAGGACGCCTCGTTAGAGTCGCAAGGATGATGGATGGCGAGTCTTCAGGGCGACCCTATCTCGATCGACCTGGATTTACGCGCGATCGCGGTCGTCCTTCTTCTTCTTCTTCTTCTTCTTTCGCTCTCGTTCATCCGAGAGGACCACTCCTTGGATTTTGACATCGTCGATGTCGAGTCAGGGTGTTTTCCCGATCAGCGCGTTTCGGTTCCTTCTCCGTCTTTCTTCGATGGTATGGATGGTCGATCGATGGCGATACGCTCGTTGGAATCGAGCGCGACCGACGGCACTGTCGCCTCCGGAACGGCCATTTCGACGTGGAAAAAGCTACGATTGGACCTTCGGTGGTATCCTTGGACGCGCGAAGGGGACGTCGGCCTTTCCTAGCGCTGCAGTTTATCGGTCCACGTCGAAGCGATCCAAAGTTCGTCCGATTCGGTCTCTCGATATTACCCAGCACGATTTCCGAGCAGGACCAAGTTATCCGCTGGTCTTCCGGCTGTCTCTTGCGTTCCCCTCTCCCCTGAGGTAGATAGAACGAACTTCCAGGTGGAATGGACGTGGTAAGAGCCGTACGCGTGTTGCACACCGACGACAACGTGCTCGATCGGTCGAGGGGGGACCGAGGAAGAAGCGGAGAAAGGAGCAAAAAAAGGGAGAGGAAAGGAAGGACGTCGCGGAACTCCTAATCCGCGCTCTCGAGGGTGGACATGCCACGCGGATCGCACGATTCACTGCCACCTGTCCGACCACTCGACCGATCCCTCCTGCGATTCCCTGGAGAATCAGCCGCGATTTTTCCCCTCCGACGTCGTCTCCGCCAATTGGTCTCCACCCACCCTTGCCCTCCCCCGCGCTAAAGCGGACCAAGGCAGCCCGATGAGCGACGATCTTTGGATCTAGCCGCGACAACGTCGACCACGGCTAACAAACGTATCAAACTCAAGGATGGAAAGTTTGGAATTCCGCGAGGGATGCCGGAGAAGCCGAATTAACGGTTGGACGACGGAGGACGTAACGACGACGCACCGATCGAAATCGAACCGACACACGCGTCTCGCTCGTCGAAGGCGCCAATCCCACGTCACGAATCGGCGACTACGTGGGCGAGTCTCGGGCGATGCCGAGATACCGAGCAAACGTCTCACCACCGAGCGGCTCGGCGATGCTGAGGATTCGACGTTGCCGTCACTTCGACCCCCGACAAACTGGCGTCGGACGCCAGCTGCCACGCTTAGCTGCGCAGGCGTCGAGCGAACGCGCTTCGTCCTACCGTTCCTTCGCCCCCGCTGATGCCCCCACCGCCTCCGCCACTGCTGGCGAGCGCTCGACGCTCGCGAGAGACATGGGCGGAAGCGGAGGAAAACCGGTCGATACGGTAGGCCGTCTGCGATGCTGGATAAGCGGGTTCGAGTCTGAGATTCGTGTCTGACGGCGCGAGGCCTCTCTTCACTGCGGCCGCTTCTTCACCGTTCCTTCGAGGCTACAAGGTTCCGTGTTGTACGAGTCGCTTGGATTATGAATACGTGGGACAACAATTTTTATAGCCGTTGAATAAGAAACGTTTTTTTTTTTTTTTTATAAGAAACGTATAAAAATTTACGAAAACTTTTCCCTACCTTTTCATTTATGGACTTGATTGCTTTCATAAATGATTCTTCACAAAGATGTAAAATAAATAAATATTAGGTTGGCGACTAAGTTCCCGTCGCTTTTCTACATTGTAACATTCCGCGTGTCGTTAAATGTTTTGCCACGATGTTTTAAGTCATTCGAAGGAGAATACTTCGTTCTACCGGAATCTATGTCTTTTTTTTAAAGATCGCGTCAAGTTGAGAGAAATGATCATTTTCGACACCTCCTTCTTTTTGCTTGTAATCAAGATTCTAAGACCGCGGAAGCTTCTCGCAACGTTATAGCTGAAAGAACCGCTCGTGATCGGTATCAATAACGATGCAGAATCGAGAGCTTGGTTGGATGAATTTTTCGAGTCTAAACCAGGTGATTTTGAACGTTGTACAAAAGTCGTAAACAACGAAAGAGAATACATTATTGATTGATTAGTTGTTAATTTTTATTGAAAAATAAACTTTAAAATTTTGTTTTTAAAAACGGCGGGAACTCAGTTGCCGACCTAATATTTGATACGCGAGAGCTAAAATATTTTTTGTTTCTCTTTGAAACGAACGAACATTGGAATTAAAAACGTTATGCTACTCATGCTGCGTTAAATAAAAGAAGCAGCTGCACTCTTTTTTGACATTTATTCACTGTCGGAGCTATTCGTCTCGTTCTTTCACGAGCTTCTTTTCGCTCGTTGATCGGAGATTCGGTATGGGTGAAACTCGCATCGATGCGAAGTGTATGTGCTTTCGTGCGAAGGTACGAAGCTTTCGGTAACAAAGGAAATACTTGGTCGGAATAAATGAGAACGCGTTGCTCCCGGTTAACGCGTCCGTCGCCCTGCGCGATTCGATTGAATTTCTCGCGGGGCACAAATCCGACGTAAACAGAGCAATAAGCGGCAATAGCAACCACGCGACTCCAGTAGGCGCTTTTTACATTTTTGTGTCGTGTATCCTGCGTCTCTATTTCGGTGCTTATTGTATTAAATTTCTTCTAAAAATCCAACCGAAAGTCCTATTTAACTTGAAAGAGAGGAGTGTCAGCCATATTTGGGTGACGGGGTCTCCGGATATGCGTACCCGTCACCCAGAGGTGGGTGGCGCGACGACGAACTTGTCAAAGCATCCGCGAGAGTATCTTCGACCTGGACCGACCGTCCTCACTCTCGTTATCAAACTCACTGATCTCGTCGAGAATGCACTTACGTGCCGCATTGATAATGGAATTCATAAAAGACAAGCGAACGCAATATCAACAGGGACCCGTCGAGCATTCGGCTCGTAAAACACGATATTGTATCTCGGTAGTCGGACTGCTGGCAATTTCTCCTACTTCGATCGTGTTATTAATATTATAGGAGTGTTCGTCGATTGACAGAACTCGAAAAATCGACCAAAATCAAGCTCACGATGACTTCCGTTCTTTCGTTTTTACCGACACTCGCGTTCCACTGGGAATATCACACTCCGCGTTACTCTCGTCTATTTGTCCGCTTCGTTTGATATTATGTTAATCGCTGCGGATTTCGTGTCGTGAGCAACGTTTTATTACTTGTTAAAAATAACTCACTTTTTCGTTATAATTCGGGTCGTCGCAAAATATAATAAAACGTGTATTCTGATATTTTTCGCGTACACGTTTCTCTTTAGGGAAGTCTCCTTTGTTCGAAAAAAAATTATTCTTGTCGCAGGAGTTTCACAGCGGAAAGCTATAGCATGCTAAGAAATAATTATATTTCGAAAAAATGGTTGGAATCGTAAATGTCCGTCTACTCATCTACGTCTTCATTCTTCGAATCGGATATTAAATCGTCGTTGCTATAATTCGACCAATGAGCCGAACCTGAGTTTCGTAACGGGTGATGCGAAGAGCATCACTCGCGCAAGAGCAGCTTCTCACCTGCACGATAAAAATCGAAACGATTTCATCGATTAAAAGAACCGTAGATGTTCTATAACCACCTGCCGGGCCTGCCGGTGATCCGACTCTCGACAAATTTCATCTTTGTATTTTGTTTTATGTGGAACCTGATAAACTACTTCGTTTAAATCATTGATCCAACTTCGTTTCTCCCGTAGAGATAAAAGGTCGACCAATAAAAATGAAATACATCAAATTTATCAAAACAAATTCAGAACCAAACAGAGCATCGTGATACTATTATTTCAATGAAGAATATTACTTGGCCACGGGGTACTTCATTTTGAGTATTCCATATTTCGAAAACCATACAGTTCAATTCGATGCACTTTCATCGACAAATTATTTCAAAGGATTATACACATTCGCGATGAAAATGCAATTAAATAATTTAATCCGGCACTCAATCATTGATTACATTAGGAAAAAGAGGTATAAGATAGTAAAATATTCGTGGTAATATACAATGTTTACTTGTCGAAGTATCGATAGAAATCATCATTATCGTTAGCGAGCGACGGATTTCAGAGTCCCAATGAAATCTACGTTCTCGGCGGAAATTTGAAAAGTGTGCTTCATTTTTAAAGTAACACATACGTGCAATGATTCGTCGCGTTAGCTCGTGGAAATGAATGGATAAATTTTCATAAATAAATACGCATGTCATTAACGAAATCTTTCTACGTCGCGATAGACGCGACGACACTCGAACACGATTAATCCAAATCTTACGAGTAACTACGTTATTGAAGTTTTTGTCTCGTCCTTATCGAAGAGTCCAGCGGGCAATGCCGCGATGCTGGGTAGAAGTACGCCAACGCCTGTCGTGTTCATCGAACGAAACTTCGTGAAAGTGCCTTGAACTTTTGCCTTCCGTACGACACAAGTGCGCGTCAGGTAGACAGAATGTTCCGCCTCGCGCTATCACTTCAAATAACTGTTTTGTGTCTAGAGATGCAAAGGAACGCTTAAGGGGAAGATTATTTTCTTTTGGAAAGGAAATCAGTCTGTTTCAGTCGAAGTCATCTTGAGGTTCTATTTTTGGATATATTTTGCAGGCAACGATATTCTATTGATCGATAATTAATAAAACGAACAAACGAGAATAGAAAATAATTTATTTCACCACTCTCTTTGGTACGTCGATGTCGATACGATATTACACTTACTGTCCTCTCGAACCTGTTTTACGCGAGCTCTCAACCACGAAGACACATCCTTTAAATTTCTTACGTCGTTATTTCTCGTCGCGTCGCCACACCGTCGTTATCCTCCGCTTTGAAGCAAACACACCCTTAGTAGGCGTCGTTGCAACCAGTGGAAATCACAATACCGTCGTAGATGCGAAGTTTTAATACGGCATGTTGAATATGACTTTAAAGGCACGGAATCGCAAGCTTCCTTAAAATTTGAGCAATACGATTTTGCAGATCCTCTTGCCCCTCTTGCCGAAAAGTGCTCGAGCTTTTTCTTCTCAATCGATGCTTACTGCCTTGAAAATATAAAAATTACTCCACGCAAATTATCCTTGATTCTTGAAGTTCGCTTCCGACACAACTATTATTCACGATTCTTGAAATCTTGCATTCATTCGAGTTAGTTAACATTTCGACTGCAGCGCTTTCTCGGAGAAAACTAGTGCTCAAAAAACAACACCCGCAGATCTCCGGGATTAAAAACATAATAATCGCGAGTGAATTAAAAATACCAATTTTGCATTAATTCTAAGTAACTTTTTAACTACTTAATTTTTATTTACTCAACATTTAAATTTATACGTTCTTTCGATAACAATAGGTGGTAATTAAATATAAAGAAAAAAAATGAAAAATTAACGTTGACAATTTTAACATAACGATAATGAAGATAATAAAACGGCAATGAACGAATAATACAGAGGACGAATATTTACGCCTTTCGTATATATCGATAGACTCGCCTTTAGCAGTCAAAGGGTTAACACACGACGCGTGACATCGACCCACTCCACTTCTGGAACTCAACGCGAACGAACGACAACTCGATGAAAGATCAAGACACAAAGAAGGAAACGTTTCACGGAAATACGTGAGTACCAAATCCGATCGTGGTCGCGTGAATGCAAAGGACGCCGGCCCAATGACACCTTTCTTCCTTCACTGACGACTCTCGACGCTTACGGCGGGTCTACGGCAACCTCCGGCCTGTTTGAACAGCGCCAGTCGAGCGCGCGTGTTTCGTACGATAGGTGCGCGCGCGTTTAACTACCTGCTCGCCTAGGTGTACGTTCGCCTTCTCGAAAGACGTCTACGATGTTGTCGCCTCTCGGCGCCTTAAGCCTCGACAAGGTTGATTTTGCAACAGTCACGAGGAGAGCGATAACGCGACGTAAGGAAAACGTCGACTACGTATTTCAGGCTTCCTATCGCCTTCGTTCTTCGACGAAGGCGCTATCACGAGCAGTCGTCGACGTAGTGCCGCCAGCAGCGCCTTGTCGAGTATAGGCATCTTGGCACGATACGCTTTACTTAACGTCGAGATAACGAGGTCGAGTGTACCCCAACGACCCCCTCGTCAATTACCGACTTCATTCTTTCGATGAAAGCGACGCTGCTACCGCTACCGTGGAAAGCGATCGCGATCCTGGCGAAGTCGATGATGGAGCGGTCTGCGTTCCGGTACGCGTCTTTAAGACGGAAAAATGGCGCTGCGACAACCTAGACGACGTCTCCGCCATCGTCGTCGATCAGCCTCGTGCTAATCGCTTCTCGTTTCCCTCCACCCCCTCTGCAGTCCGCGTTGGTCGCAAATACCGAATCAACTTCCTTTTCAAGGTCGCTACCGACGGATCCAAATTAACAGGTCTAAATTGTCCTGTACGAAAAAGATCCTATTAAAATATAGAATATTCGAAATATAAAATATAAAAATAAGAATGTAGCGTTTGTCGAGTCCGATCGACTGAAATTCATCGTTATGAGCAAATTACAAATTTTAAGTTTGAGCTCGAACTATAAAAATGCTAACTTTTTACTTCGAATTTTGCGGGATTTTAACCAAGACCTGACAATCGATTCTGCAGGTTTTAACGCTTTTGATCGATGCTATGACGTAAGCACGTCTATATGTCGCCATCTGTTCTAATCCTACACCTTTCCTCGTCTTGCGTTCTCGTAGGCCAATACGAGAAGGAACACTGCTCTCGGAGCACCACAGGGCGTCGACGACGTTTTTATCATCGTCGTTGATCAGACTCGCGTTAATCGGTTCTTCTTTCCTTTCTTCCCTTCGGCGAATTGCACCCCTAGTATCGATCTACTCTTTTTTTCCTTATCCTAAACTCGCTCGTTATCCTTCCGAGTTTTCGAGTATTTGCTCCTTTTTCGGTACGAGGAGTGTTTCGTTTCACGACGGTCGAGAAAGAGCACAATTGCGAGCGTCGTTCTTGTACGAAAACTGTCATGCGCTGGAAACTCGATCGTTCGGACGATGATCCGACGCGTTTTCGATCGTTCTACACAACGAACAAGAGTATCCTCGTCGTTGTTGCTTCTGGGCAGTGTTGCGATCGCGTTGCCGCGCGTATCGCCTCGTTTCATTTCCTATCGTAGAACGTATCGCACATTTTCGGCTCTTTCTCTGTCTCGCAAGCGGACGATACTGGTCGAGGTGTCGCGTTACGGGTTTCGATACGCGTAGGCGAAATTGTGCTTGTAACGGATGGGCAACGAGTGAGTTCTCCGCTGTGTTCAAGGATCGATTGGTTCCTTCCTTTTGAAACGTAGAATATTAGGTCTACCGAAAAGTTCTGTCTCTTTTAAATTAATAGAAACTAATACATTTTCGATACATTCATTAATTAATATTTACTAGACGATATAATTTTCATCGTTAATAGTCGAGTTAATAATAAAGAGTCGATGTTGAAATTTGAGATGACATTGTTGGCAGAACTTTTCGATTGATCTAATATAATATTACTGACGGGTGCAAAATGTTTCTTTGCGCGGGGGATTGACAATGATTGCTGGTACTCGTACGCCTGTACAAGTATGTGGCAGCCATCGTAAGTCGCCGAAACGAAGGGACTCTATTGAAACGGAAATGCGCGACAAGACGCTCGACTTCTAAAAGTATTTTTTTTTCATTCGTCTAAATTTATTACTCGACATTTCTTTTCTCGTTATATGTTATTTTCTTCGCATTTCTAAACAAACTTTTCTGATTAATTGGCAACGTTTTAGTGTTAACCGCTCGATGACTTTTTCGGCGGATGTGACGAGTGCCTTACAGGTCCTAACTAACCTACAAAAACGTTATATTTTAACTTGTTATCTATATTTACATTTTTACGAATAGAATTTTGTAACGTCAGGCTATGTATTTTTGTTTCGAGTGATAAATTGTAAATGTTAAGTGACTTTTCGTTCTTCTCTTTTTTTTACTAATTTATGGAGAACGTAGGAATTAATTAGGCAGATTTTTATCGCGTGCTTTCGAGTGCGAAGGGTTAATGTTCAAAAAGAATAGAATTAACAAGAAAATCGTAGAAATAACGCGACACACGGGTATCCAAAAAATTCCTAGAATTTTTTCCGCTCCATCGGCTGTCTCGAGTTCGATCGCGTTGTCAGAGACGACAATCGAATCGACATGTCGCGTTACGAGTTTCGATACTCGTAGGCGAAATCGTCTTGTTCGGATACGCAACGAGTGAGTTCTCCGTTGTGTTCAAAGATCGATTAGTTTCTTCGTTTTGAAACATAAAATATATTACTGACGGGAGCAAAATGCTTCTTTGTGTGGGGGATCGGCAATGATCGCTGATACACGTACGCCCGTATGTGGCAGCGATCGTAAGTCGCTGAGTCCCTGGAAACTCCACGACGCAGGAACAAGGGGATTAGCTCGCTTGCTCTACTTAATCCCCTCCAGGAATCCTATCTTTAGGTGCTAGTGGTCTCACCGCTTATCTATCACGCGATAGACTGGTGGGTGTGATTGACTGAAGCAGTAACGACGATGCGTGAGATTGGAGGCGACGTGGCTAATTGGATTCGACCGCGACTTACGACTTTTGAACACTTCACGGGCGTGAAAGACAACTTGAAATAATGTAATGCTTTTAGATGCCGGATCGATCATCGACGTAAGTTAAAACGTTGAGTGCCATGCGAAATTTATAGGGAAATCCTCGTTAGGCCCCGCGCGCTGCTTAGAAATGCACTGTCAGTCGCCGAAGACTGACGAGGCCCGAACGGAAAGTTCATTGTCGGTCGCTTATGACTGACGCGTCATTCAACGTGTCGACCTTCGATTTTTAACATCGAAGTGAAGGGTATAGACGTTCTAAGGGCACGTTTGACGTGAATGTCTTTATTTGAATTAGTATTAGTTGTTACTATTTCTGTTATAATTAAGTATTTCGTTTATTATTCGACTGCCGCGTGCTCATGAGTCCAGTCAATCATCGGTAATATTGGTCTTAGCACTCTTCTTCTTTGTCAACGTGTTCAAAGCACCAAACCTATATTGTTTTTTTCTTGTTTGGACTTCCACCTGATGGCAAAAGGTCATCGACAAAAACGGACAATACCTACTTGAATAAAGTTCTTTTTTTTAGCAACAAGTTTTAATTATCCTTCTTATTTAAAATCCGCGATCACTTAGTTGCCAACCCAATATATTACAAGTAATATATTTATATTAATAAACACTACAGAAGTATCAACGAACCGTAAATAAGGCGTGCAGGGTAAGATGTCGCTCGTTAAAATTCGTCATTTTCGTGCGGTTTTTATACAGTAAAGTAAATAAATTCGTTGATTTTATGGGAACACTCGCGCGATAACGGCTACACGCTCACTATACAATATTAAGTAGATTAGCGATACGTTATTTCATTAGTACGATGTTAACGTAACGTCGATCGCGAATAATGTAGTGTAATAATAGCGTTATTGCTATCGGTGATTCTGTACGAAATACATACGTATGCGCTTGATATTGTCGAACGCATCGCTCGAAGGTATATCAGGAATACGTCGAGCGCGGAAAACAGACCGCGTTAAACGAGGCACGATTTAACTTCGATAATACGAGAAGGACACACCCTGGGATCGTATTTTCAAAATAAATCGCAGTAACCATCCGTTTGGAGTGGACGAAGCGTTATCTTTCTCACGAGGTAGAACGAAACGCCGTACCGCGTAGGTCTTACGTAGGTGTGGGTAATTTTCACCCCATCGTGGGTAGGGTCAGCGGCGAGTTAACAGAATGGAAGGCAATAACGTTGTTAGAACTAAGGTTTTCGATAGCGTAAAAGCGAGCGCCTCGGTGACAGGGGTGGCGATTGCGTTTTACGAAGTAGTAGCTGCCAGTGATCGAAGGTTCGTTAACGCGTGATCGTGTAGCTTTAGACGAGGGATAATCACTGGCGTCTGTCGACGTATTCGCGCGCTTGCTACGATAGAATCGAAGAAAGAGAAAATCGATCGTTCTCAGATTTTCTTACGTCGATTGGTACGAATCGGATAAACCCGGTGTTAAGTGGAACGAGTAAATCTATGCAGCGCCGCAAGATCGTGACACTCTGCCCGTAATCAGTGGCGATGAAGAATGTAAATTGTGTCAGGATAAAGCGCGACGCAAGCAAACTATAGTGAAGAGAAAAGTTAGTCGATAAAGTGAATTAAATGTAAATAAAAAATTGTTAATGTCGCGGAGTTTAAGCGAGTTTTCTTCATTAACACGTCCACTGTCGAAGCGCCTGAACGTTAACAGAGAGATGAGCGTTTTTTTTATATTTTTATGTTGTATCTCTTATATTTATATTTCAGTGCTTATTCCACTAAATTCCTTTTAAAAATCCAACTGAAAATCCTATTTAACTTGAACATTTGGGTGGAGGCCCCAAGAAAGCATACCCGTCATCCAGACACGAGTGACGATGCCATGACGAAAGTGTTAATGATTACACGTCACTGCGACCATAACCTCACCGCATTTGCACCGTGAAAAATTATTGTACTATCATGCAAAAATCTCAACACGTTGGCTGCCATAGGGCTACAAAAAAAATTGGACACGATTTCTATACTTCGAATGCTACGTAGCAATGCATCGAGATTCCCCAAGAAACACTAACATCATCGCAGTCGTTTTCACGACCATCGAACCCTATCGCGAAGTTTTACACGCGTGTACTTCGTTAATTTTAGCCCAATGTCGTGGCATTCGGGATGTTCGACGTCTATCGCGTCAGAAACGGATCGCGATACGCTTCGTTCGTTGGTATTTCCGAAGGCAGGAGAATCGCGATGTCGACGGAAACACGGGCGCCGTAGAAATCTCCGTTAATTCGAGCTAATCCCGCGTTCGCTGATACGCGTTCTGTACGTTTGTCGAACGGATCGAGCGTAAGTTATGATAGGTTATCACGAGTCGTCGTGGCGGTCGATCAAACAGTGATTTCCCGTGTTTGTCGTGCAACGAGCACGCGAAGATCTCTCTCTCACTCTGTTCTTCTCTTTTACTCGTTCAGGAGACGAGAACAAAACCGACCTTCCGCGTCACTTCGTTACCTTTGAGCCGTGCTAACCAGCGTGTTTACCTGCGCCACCATGGTAAGAGTCACGACCACCGGCTCTCTGTAAATTATGATAACTCCTACGCGTCGCGAGCTAGCGTCCGCGCGTTCGTTCTCCCGTTCAGGTTCGTCGAAATAATTCTCGGTAAAAAACCTACGATAATACTGCGAGAAACGCACAAGAACGCGTTTTAAAAGCACGTCGACAACGCGATTATCAAAAGAGTCGCCTGGAACTGCCGAATCGCGACAAGAGGCACATAATACCTTCGAATTTGCCGAAGGGAAAACAGCGGGCTTCGAATACGCACGACGCGTATTTATTTTTAACGAATTTATCGATACGAAGTTCCCGTGTCCGCTGCGACGGCCATTTTAAAATCGATTCGCGGACACTGGAACATCCGCGAGTTTCGCACTACCATCCACTCGTACGCTTTGGAAAAATAATAGAAACGTATCGAAATAAAGGCAAAAACAGCGCGTCGAGGAGCGATATAATTTCTACAGAAAGAAACTGACGAAGCGAGTCGCAACGCGGTCGCGACGTTCTCTGTGCGCTCGCTCGCTGTGCGTGCAGCGGTTTAACGGTTAACGTAGAAATAAACGTGAAGTATAAAAGCTCGAAATCCCGTGCTTTCTCTTACTTGCGTACGCGACGATTCTAGTTCGAGGCCGAAACGCACGGATTTACGTCCTCGCGTCATTCGCACGCTTGAGAAGTTTTAATGCGCCAAGCATCAAGGCAAGGTCGTTGCAAATTCGTCAAATCCTACGAGTCGAGCGTCGTCGTAGAGCGCGTTCAGAGATCATGGAAATTATCGTAGAAGCACGCGTCTACCTGAAACGCACAGATTTATTTAAATAAATACGCAGTGTCGAGGAATCTTTCGTTGGATATCGTTGAAATCGGTCGTGGATGGATGCGAATTTCGATTTAATCGAAGGATTCCATTTTTCGCACTACAACGAACAAACTTAGCCTTTCCATTCGTGTTCGCGAGGACAAGATCGACAATGCGAATTTTCCGTTCGCGAAATTTTATCGTAACTCGATCGTTGACCGCGTCTCGCAAGTTTTTCTAGCTTCAAAAATAATTTCGCGTTGCAGTAAACTCTTCGTCGAGAGGATCGGAGTACGTTGATAATGCGAACGCGCCGGTAACGCGAGTCTCTTTTTTTTTATTCGTTCTCTTAACTCTTCCGCTGCGGCGGTTCGGTCCACCGTAGCACCACCACTGAACGAGTCCAGTGCCGAAAGTGTGCACAGTGCGCGCGAGCAGTTTATCTTGGAAGAAAAGGGATTTTTTTTTAAAACAATATACTCGTAGTTTTTACACGAAAGATATAAACTTGTTTAATTGGTATAAAGAGTCCGATTAACGATTAAAAGTAGCGAAGGGATAATATATAACCTACAGTATTATGTAATATACAATAATAAAATAAAACTTAATTTATAACATACAGTGATAACTAATTTAATTCAGTGCGATGTGCTTTGATACGTGGATACACGCGCAACCTATCATATTTCTGGCACTGATAACGAGATTCTCGTCCTCTTATTGTTTTTCGTACATACGACAGACCTTGGCGATCTATTATACTTTTTCCTTAGTTTTATAAAGAAAAGGAAAATATCTTTCAGTTGAGTCTTGACGAGTGATCACTTTCGGGTCCAATAGGATGACGACTCGCTTTTCCCTGATATATCTTCAAAATTTCATCGATTGATTTGAGTTGAAATTTTGCAATGCATGTTGTTTTACCGGTTTTCGAATTGTATAGGCAACATGAATTCATCAGTTATATGAAAGAAATATTTTTTTTATCCTCTAGGGAGCATTTACGCGAATGCCGGATCGGCGATCGGTGCGAAAGGGTTAATAATTAGTAGAAATTCGAGAGAAAAGAAAAATGTCAGTCGACGTCATTACGAATGATAAAACGCGTCCTTCGAAGCTTTCATGTCCGTTTAATGGAAAAAAAAACACGTCGTGGGAGGACAAGGAGACAGTCGATATCCATGAAGCGCCGTTCAAACGAAGCATGAAACTCGATACAGACAGAAAAGGAAGGATCGAGAAAGGAAGGAACGAAAGGACGAACGATCATCGATTTCATTCGATCTATATTTCCAAGTACACTCCGCGGCAGAAGTCGTGCGCTCGTGTGACGTCACTTGGCTGCATGAGAACAAGACTAGCAAAGGGACGAGCGACGATTTCCGCGGTTCGTCGTACCTTTCTCGGCGACGACGTCGAAACCGAGAGTCTCTCTCTCTCTCGCTCGCAACCGATTTATAACGAAGCGCGACCACCCGCGTGGAGGGCTGCAAGCAGCGCGCCAAACGGACCTCCGACCACGCCGATGATAAATTTCGACACGTTCAGGTACAGCTCTTGTACGACGACGGCGAATCCCGTCTCCCCGGCTCCTCGACGAAGACCATAATAAATCGATTCTCCCTACCGGCTTAACGGGCCAACTCTTCCTTACGGTCTCCCTTTTATCAGGAACGTACAACCGAATCTTTCGACGCTTCCCTCTGATCTACGTTTCATTTATTTGCTTCGGTGTCTCGATTTCTCTCCTCTCCTTCGTTCCCTCCCTTTTTTATTCCTTTCCATTTATTTACCCCTTTTTCGTTCGTGACATAGTTGTTTGGTGTACTAAGAGAAAAGAACGCGCGACGGAGAGAGAGAGAGAGAGCAGAGACATTTTTACCGGAAAGGTCAGAATCGTTGAGCGTGCGTGAATCCACTGACCGGAGTGTGTTTAAATTCGAGGTAGGAATAACTTAGGAACGTCCGAGGAACTTTCGTCGTGAATTTTGATGGAAAATTTGCCACGACTGTGCACTGCTGAAAAACAGAGGACAGAGCGCATTCCTGATCCGCTGTAATACGATCTCAAAGAATGAAGTTCCTCCAAAAAATTCTGTTCTCTTCCATTTTGTAAAAAAATTCAACCAAACCGTTCAGACCCTTCCTTGCTATCGTGTTTCGACAGGCATCATCTTTCAGAACGTCCTTGATAAATCTTTTTTTTTTTTTAATTAAAAAACGTTGCCTTTTAATGTCTTTTTTGTTTTTCGTTTATGTTGTTTTTATGAAAAACCGTTGGGAAAAAACGAAATTACTTTCCAAACAACCTAATGTTTTAATCTTACTCATTTTTTCATCAAAAATTATTGCCAGCGATATCGTAGTTATTTAATAAGCAAGCATGCGCGGTACGTGGCGTGCATCGTGTGGCATCGACAAGACAAACAGATGGACCAGGGAAAATTAGAACGAGCGCTGCGCGCGAATAAAATGGAGTCGATTGAAACGAAAACGCTCGACAAGACTCTTGACTTCTAAAAGTGTTTCATTCCATCGGGGCAAATTTATTATTTAAATTTTGTTCTCTCGTTATACGAAGTATTCTCCTTACATTTTTTAATTAACTTTTGTGATCGATCGAAAACCTTATTGTGTCAATGTTTAAAAAGAATACGATCGACGAAAAAATCGGGACTGAATTACGGGAAGACGCGCGTAACGAAAAAATTCCTAGAATTTTTTTGCTCGCTCGATCAGCGGCTCGAGTTCGATCGCTTTGTCAGAGGCGACAATCGAATCGGTGGCGACGCGTCGGATCTTCTCCCGCCTTCTTCGAGGACGCGTTTTATAAATTCATTGTCGCGACGGGAAGACGCGTAAGCTCGCTTCGTATTCCGTTCAGGCGTGTCAACGAAACCTGCCGAGAGTTCGTCGCCGATAAGTCACGCATTCAATATCGAGATGACACGAAGATTCGCCGATCCGCGATCCGTCTTTAGCTCCGGCAAAGATTGCGACTCTCGACACGTTCTCGTCTGGTGCGACTCGTAGCTTCCTGTCCGCCTTCCTTCCACTTCTCGTCTCGACGTCGACTCTATACGTTTCACGACGTGCGTAAAAACTCATCGAACGATTCCGCACGATTTATCGAAAATGCGTTTTAAAATTATCAATAAATATCTGCTGGCTGAAATAAAATATGCCGAATTAATTTAACGATATCTCGTGCGCGGTTTGGTTACGCTCGTGCGCACAAATCATCGAACGACATCGATATAACGTAATGGTAAAAAGGGAAACAAGATTTTATATGGCACGCGCCAGAAATTACGCCGGATTTAACGATTATTACCCGACTGAATTTCAACGATGGCTTTCGATGGTCCTGCTTTGGAATCACGATTAAATCTCGAAAAACGAGATGGACCCGAGGAGTGACAATACTTGTCGAAAATCGAAAGGTCCGCCTTACGTTCCGGCGTTGCGTGCGCGTGAAATAATGGAGACTTTTAAAAGGCGTGAAAGTGTCGATTTTATGGGAACGAACGTCGATTACCTTATCGCTCGATAATAATTCGAATTTTCGTTCCCTCGAGCGGACGATGCATATTCAATTCGACGCGATCGTACGACGATTCACAGATCGGACGTAGAGATTTCAAAAGGCGCGAACGCATTCGGTAAATCCGCATCGGCCCGTTTAATTTTGCCAGACGTCCGTGTGCTTTCCCAGAGCGTATCTCGCGAAACAAAATTCATTGGGAAGATACGCGAATGTCAACGTGACGCGAGTGCAACGAAGAGGAGAATACGAGTGAGAGGGGCGAATGAGGAAGTGCAGTAGTAGAGATGGAAAGCGGGGAAAGGAAGGGATGGAAATAGAGAGAAGGACGTTGGTCGAAACCGTGCTTTTTGGAAAATACGACCGACGACTATGGAGAAGGAAGAAGAGAGAATGAAGAAGAGAACGAGAGAGAGAGAGAGAGAGAGAGAGAGAGAGAGAGAGAGAGAATTTTGATAGCCGAATTTAATGAAAATGGTGTAAGCGCTGTCGCGTTACGCGATCTGCCAGAAGCGTGGAACGAAAGCAGGCTTTCGTGTTTGTTTTCATTTTTTTTCCTCTTTTATGGTCGAATTCGCAAACGACAGCGGCGGCGGCGACGACGACGACGACGACGACGACGACAACGAATCGTATAACAACGAGAGCGCAAACATCGACGCTGCAGCGTAAATTTGCACGGAGCGTTAGAATTTTTATAAAAATTAAACAGCGACGATTTTTCGACGCAGTGCGCCTTTCGGCTTCTCTTCCCTATCGTCGACAACTCGTGACATTTACCATGAACGCGCATCGATTTCGATACACCTAATTCTGCTTTTCCCCATGAAAAATGTAAAATTGGTTCCAGTTGTAAGAAAGCAGCAAAAATACCACGATAAACCAAGAGTTTTCGTGTTAGGATCGTAAACATTTTATTTCATAAAGATTGCATACGTATCGTACAAAGTGTATCGATATCTTTAATCGATAGATCATCGAATCTTTCTTCGCCAATTGAACGTGCCAATGTTCGGTCGTATTAGGGAGGACGGAATCTTGGTTTTTAATAGCATAAATTCTGGCCAAACAGCTTTCCAACATGCATTCAAAGCCAGCGCTAAACCAATTTGATCGATACAATCCACGAGTGAAAATATCTTTTACACATCAAAGACTGTCAGTGTTTCATCGTTCAATTTACGTAGTATGTTTTAAGCGTCGCGATTAAAACAAAATTGCAGGTTTGGATGTTCAAAGAATGGATGATCGGGTGCATTGTCTATAGTCAATCTTAACTTCTAATTCGGAAACAGAATTGGATGTATACTGTATCCACTTTGGATCCACAACGCTCGGATTGTCGGGACGTCAAAGTTGTCAGAGTCGCATTAGAAGAGGAAGTTAATTACAATTTTAAAATTAATTTCTTCTTCGACGTTTTTTAAAGCGATACACGGGCAAAAATGATGGACATATTTGAATAATTAACGCTTCCTTTTCTCGAAAGCTTCTCGAAAAGACGATTAAGCACGAGGGAAGGAAAAAGGGAGGAAGAAGAAATTGAATTCTTTGCGATATCTTTACGGTACCTTTACGAATCGTAACGCGAAGACATTCGATACTAGATTTCCTCCTGGAATGAATTCAAAGCGTCTACCGTTCCTCCGTTCTTGCTCCCTTTTCATTGGCTTTGCTTTTTCATTTGAATCCATTTACGTGGCGACGGCATCGCGTATACGACGTCGAAAGATCGAAACATCCGAGAGCGTATTCGATCTCCTCGGCGAAGAACTCGTGAAAGCGAACGAGTATGACGCGTGGGCGAGACGAGAGAGAGGCGCCTAACAACGAAGAAGAAGGAATTTATCCGAACGAGGTTCATTCTGGACACCCTCGATCCTTTCATAAGGATAAAGGACCCATCCCAGAAACAGACAGTTCTTTACGAGACCTTTCCTCGACCCGTTGCCGTCTATACACCCTCCTCTCCACCCCCACGCCGGCGTTTCTCCTCTCGTCCACCTTATTCTTCTTCTCTTTCCACCCAGCCTCGATTCCACTAGCAGCGGCAGGACGGTACAAATCGTCTTATCGCTCGATATCCTTAGAAGCGGTCTTCGAAACTTACCAGCGCGTCCTGGGTGGGTTTCTCGATAAAACGAAAGGTTTCGACGCTCTCGCGGGAATATCGAAACAAACCGAGCGACGACGATACTGAATTAAGGTCTCGATCGGAGCGACGAATCGAAGTTCATCGGACGGACGTCGCGGGAAAAGTTCGTTGTCAACATTCGGCTGTTCGATTTATCAGTGGTCATTGATAGTGGAAGTAGCCTCGCGAGATGGAGAGGACACGTCGGTGGAAGATTGAAAATAAAATTTCTATGAGACACCGCCGTCAGATTCGATGAAGATTAAATTTGCATAGGTGTAGGTGGCCGACTATCGAAATCGGTCGAGGAAATATGGACGGTCGAAGACGTTACGTAGCGTCTGGGAGACCGGAAGAAATTCCTTTCACGTAGATATTATTCCATCGAGGCTTAGGAACGCGAGAAGTTTTTATATCGTGAGTATCCGGCGATGGTTCGTGATACGAATCACGATCGGGTCTTAAGAAGAACGTTAAAAATGAAATCGTCGGAGAATGCCTGGCCGAAGCCAAATTTTCCTTTCGGTGGATTAAAAAACGCAAATCGAGAGAGCGACTTCGTCTGCTATTTTTCGCGACCGGTCGAATGTCTACCGTTAGGAGCAAATTGCGTTCGATGGCAATACATTAGCTTGATAAGGATACCGGTCGAGATCGGAGCATTGGCAGCGTTCCACATTAAGAACTACTTTTTCTCCGCTTATCTGACCAATAACGTCGGGTTCAACGATGTATAAAACGTATGGAATGCTTTGGGTCGAACGCAGTAGTACGAACGAAATTTTGTCCGCCGTCGTCAACGAACCAAATCGTTATCGACGCGTATATCAAAATGCGTTTATGCCTCGTTTCATCGATAATAGCGCCGTGACGTCATTATCGCTGGTGTAATTGTTTCAATAGTAATATCGTTGTTAACAGATCGATCACGGTTCGTTTATTCCGAATTGGCGCGAAAGATGGATTTAAATAAAGGTGGACCCGTGAAATTAACCTAACGCGAATAGAATTGTTCTGCGCGTCTGTGATATTAGTGATGTAAAAATAGAGTGGAAAGAATCGTTAGGACGGAGAGAGACAGAGACGTAGAGAAAAGAGAGAAATGGGAGGAGAATTGATTTATCGGCGCGAATAATTAAATCTTCCCTTTTCTCTATTCGTCCGGCGTGGAATTAACTTATCCTAGGTCTTTATATTTAAAAAGAGCGAATCATTCGAGCGGTGCATTGACGATCGAAAGTCACTGTCATCGATCGATTCTCGGTGCGCGAGAACACGTAAATACGGCGACATCGTTTATTTTTCACGTTTATTCCGATATTTACTCGACGATGATCCTTCTTTTTTAAGTGCTTCGATCGGTTTGGCCTCGCGTCGTCAGGTCGAAGAGGCAAACGATGCCTCCATCATAACTCAAGTCAGGCGAAAACGTTCGCTCAATCGAACTTTCAGTTCCGTCGAAAATTTCTACGAGGACACGGCGACGACGTCGATTTTACGAACCACCTCTGAAACGAGATATCGTGTTCCACAGAGGATTATTACAGATCACGTGAACCATGGCACGGTAATGCAATATTCAAACTATGTAAATATTTTAGGAATCAAATGTAAACGATTCGCGTGATTTCACTCCCAAACAATCTCTCGTTCAAGAATGATGTAAAAAGAAATGATGTAAACTCGGAGTCGATCGAAAATCAAAATTTCTCCGTGAACAGAAAAAAGATTTACAGAAAAACTGTATCGCTAGTCTAAGGTGCTAATAACGGTTTTCTTCCTTATCGTAAAGTGAAAATCCTCGAACTCGACAGCATAAAAGCTACAGTCTAGTCGAATAAAAAAAACATGGCACCTCGTCGTCAGTCCGCGATGTCAAGAATGTCCGCCATTTTTTTCCTTGCTCCAAAGTGAAAATTCTCGAACTTGCCTCTCGAACGAATGAGTCGAGATCGTCTGCACGTAAGCACGGCAAAGTGAAATACGACCGAAAGCTGCGTAATCTCGTAAAGAGGAGACGATAGGCAAGGAAGAGGGTAATCTAGACGCATCCACCTATACGCGCACGCGCGTCCGCCCATATTCGCACTGTCATAACAAGACGACGATAAACTCTTGACTGTCGTTCGTTTGCGCGGAGACTAAACGGCAAGCAGGCGTAAGCCTTAATTAGAAACGTTCGACCGGTCGACTCGCAGTCGATTGGCAAAGCGTCGGGATAACAACCCCTATGACGCGATGCCTCGCGTGAATTAATTTTGTCGCGCATGATCCGTCGAAAGATATTATTCGCCCTTGCTAAATTCGAGTCAGCAGAACGAAGACGACGGAGGAGGATGAGAGGATGGTGGCGGTGGATGAAGACGACGACGAAGACAAGGAGAACAAGTAGAAGGAACTGCACGACGAGGCTGGCTCAAGCTACCGTCGACGCTGGTTTATCGTGGTGGGACGAAACGCGTCGTACGGCAGCATAATCAAAGCAACGCGGATGACGTTGCCTTTCCGTCATACAAAAGGGAGCTTCTACCGTCGGCGACGTCACCGCGGCAGGCGTCGTTAGTTACGGGCTTAAGGATTAGTCGTCTGCAATGACTGGAGGAGCCCGTAGAAGCTCACGGTCTACCTTCTTCCTAGTCTTAATGGCACCTAACGAACGCCCTTTTCCTCGCGATTTTGGGCATAAGCGCTGAGTCTCGTAATAGGGCTCTCTTTCTCGCTCTGCCGCTCGCTTTCTACCCTTCGAACTTCTAAAATTCTCGGTTCTCGTTCGAGTCGAAGCGTCCACAGCGTCGCGAGGTTGCGTACGCGCTTCCAATCCAATTGGATAAGTTTGACATGCAGGAAGCATTTACGTTGATTTTCTTCTTCGACTTCCGGGATGAAAATTATCGAAGCGTTCGAGATCGGTTGCAACGAACGGTCAGATAGATCCGATTCTCATTATCTTAAGTGGACCATCGAAATCCTTTCATGGAATTTAACGAGAATATTCGCGTTATCCGATCAGAACAGGATCGTAACAAACGAGGAACGTAACGAGAATACGAAGCGATTTTCAATACCCGAGATGCCGAACGAAAGTACGCTTAAGAAGATATCGTTCCGCGCGATCTTTTGTATTTTCTCTTGGCAAAACACACGGCTAAATGTTAGCTAAAATATCCGAAGGCCAAGTAGAAAGTAATCGACAGCAATGACGCTTTTGTTTTATCTAATAAAAAAAGGAAATCGTCGATAAATTCTTGTCGCGTTCTTTCGTAAAAACAAATTTCAAACTGTCTATCATTACACTCGCGCAAACGTATCCCACGTTTCACGATCGATCGGATCTCCATCTAGATAATCCGGTAATAAAATGCATTTTCCTTATCCTTCGTGTAAGTCGAACATAAATAATGATGAAAAAATATCAGCGTGATCTCGACGACTTGGCGGTCCCTCTTTCGCTTCCTCGATTTCGACTTCGCTTCGAAGAAGTGCGCTCGCTTGCCCGTGGGCAAAGAAATTTTCCACGCGTTATTTCGCGCTGCCTTCGCGACGCATCCGACGCAAGAGAAAAAGACTTATGGCGTACCGCGAAGATTTAGAAGCTAATTAAACTTCCCAGGAAGCTACTCTTGCCGGAGTTAAGTAGTACGCTTTACGGTATCTCGATGCCGAAGAGTGCTTGTACCTCCTACAATCTGGCAAAGAGTAAGAAGAGAGAAGAGGCAGGCCGCGGGCTGGAGACTGGTGGCGCTACGACGAGGCGAAGAGCAAAGGGAGAAGAATTTTGTCATGGAAGAAGGAGTAAGAGAAGACGTTCTCTCTTTCTCTCTCTGTTTCACTCACTTTCATTTATTTTCCTCGTCTTCTTCCGTCTCGCTTTCCATCCTTTTTTCTCTTCATATTTCTCTGGCTCTCGTTCCGTCTTACGTGCCGGCGATCGTCCGACTCTCTTCTGAGATTCGACCGCGGTAAAAGTTATCACCGAAGCTGCGGGATAGCGCGCAAGCATGCCACCGCGTAAAACGCATTACGAGAGCACTCTTCGATATTAAGGGTGGCGAGCCAACGTGGAATCGTTCGACGCTCGATAAGAAGGGCGAACGACCGTCTACTTGCCTCTCCTCTCTTTTACATCGTATAGCGCAACGAGGTAGATTCGCTCGCTCGTGGTGTTCGAATATCGTGCTTATCGATGCGAATCGACCTTCCGATCATATCCGAAGATCTCGCAAAATTAGTCGACTGTAGCGGCTTCCTTCCGTCCAATTACTTTCACCTATCGCGATGAAATTAGCATTGTTTCAATCCCATTTCTTCCTTAGATCTTGACAATTATCGTCACGATCGAAATTCGACCGAAGTTTCGATGTGTTTACTTACGCGGCATCCGATAATCATAGGAACGATTGCTTCTCTCGACCCCCATTTCTTATCTTTTTTTTAATTTTAATAAACAAGTTTGCCGTTATGTCTTTAAAAGCGGAAGAAAAATAGAAGCATAATAAATACAGTC
Source organism: Liostenogaster flavolineata (assembly GCA_025433975.1). Classification (NCBI taxonomy): domain Eukaryota; kingdom Metazoa; phylum Arthropoda; class Insecta; order Hymenoptera; family Vespidae; genus Liostenogaster; species Liostenogaster flavolineata. The sequence goes on along the minus strand of JAITYT010000609.1, from coordinate 1,543,710 downwards.
AGATATAGACAAAAAATAACTTTTTAAATTATTAAAATCGTTGAATCGACTCCCCACCAGCTGAAAGATAAGGAAAAATAGGTCCCCAACTAAAGGGGTTAAGTTTCTTGATCTAGCCGTCGACCGGTACGGACGTGTTTGTTCGTCGCTCTTATCCTAACCGTCTTCGTCGTTCATCGAGGCCCTTGAGCCGCGTTCGCGACGTACCCAGCCGTGTCTCTTCACTCCCTCAATTCTGACCCTCGGTAATCGAGGACCGAGGAAAGGAGTTTTCTCTCGTCGCCACGAGGTTCGTGTCAGCCGCCGACTCCTTTCCCACGCATCCGCGTTAATCCTGGCAATCCGGCCAAAATCCTTCTAGCTACTAATTCAATTCTCCATAAATATTATCGAATATTCCAAAGTCACACGTGTCCGCCTTTTCGACCCTGATTCGAATCCCTGACTCGAGGCGGTTCTTCCTATTACAAGTCGCCTAGGTACGGTCGAATCCGTTAATTCGTAATCCTTACTCTTTACTAAATATTCGCCAGCTGATAAACGATTATAAGAAGAAAAAAGGAGATACTCGCGAAGAAAAAATTAAAAACCAATTTCAACTTCACGAGCTTTGGGAGTTTCATTAAAATTTCTCGTCTTTTGACGAACGCGACTCGCGTTCGTCCCTCGAAAATCATCGATTACACGACGAGGAACAAAGGGTGAAACTTGGAATAAAATGACGCGAAACGCAATTACCAATTGCTCCGACGAGGGCTACGAGAGCGACCGAATTCCAAGCGATTGGATGGACGAAAAAATTCCATCGTTGCCTCGTCGTCTTGACATCGACGTAGTCAGCACGCATCCGTGGATTCGATCGATCGCAAAGAGCCGCGAACCACAGACGATAAAATTGCGCTTTGAGACCGGTTGAATCGCGTACCTTGTGAAAGGCTACGGGGGCTAGCGAAGAGAGAAGAGGCAAGGAGGAAAGCACGACATCGGTGCACCATACCGCCGGCTACTTCGGATATCCTTCCTAACGACGTACGATTTCGAACGCACGCGGTTTTCTCAGAAGCAATCTACCAGAGAGATGCTTTACTCACAGCACCGAACTATCCGCATTTTACGACGAAGCGAATTTTTCAAAGTTCGTTCCTCATTTTTCCTCCGGGTATTCCGACCATCCGCCAGATTCTGGTCAGTTTTCGTGCTTCGTCATTCGTTCGTTTATCGCGTTCAACGCAATTTCGATGCCTCCTCGCTACATCGTCCCTTCCATCGTGTTTCGACGAAATCCTTACGAAATATAAAGTCGGAATTTGTGATTTAGTGACTTCTATCGTCACTCGTCGTGAAACGAATTAATAACAATTCGATAAGAACGACGAATGATAGCTATGAAAAGGCTTCGTTCGTTATAGACGAATAGAATATTTAATTTCTTTCGCGAATGTAATTGTTTCGTTCGTAGAATTGGCCTTCCGAAAGGCTCGTTAAAAATTGATTCTTCGCTCTGCGAAGACACGTCGATGAAAGAGAAAAGAACGTACGTGGAAGAGGAAGAAGATTTTTAATATTTCGTGCGGGTACTTGATTTTGCGTCGTCGTTATAAGAGCGCATTTGGTAAGTCGACGATTCTTCGAAACTCTCGAAATTTCCGATAACAAAGATAGCGTTTAATAACATTGCTTGCATTTCGAGGTCGTTGGCTGGAGTATGAGAGCGCACAGAGGGACGATGTACCGTTAGGATCGAAGACACATGGCGAGTACAAAGGACGAACTTGTACTTACCGTCGACGAAGAAAGCGAAATCTGGCTGATCCATGGAAAATCCCTCGTGAAAGGAACACGAGGGTCTTTATTCTCGCGGCTTTCGCTCTCTCCCTCTCTCGACGATTCGTCCAGGAGATTTGCTCGAAGCGCGTTCGTCGTATCTCAATAAAATACCATATAAATTTCCGACGAGACAAAATAATCACCTCGAGCACGAGTACTCCATCCTCGTACGAGAACTAGTCGAGATCTCGAACGGAATCGCGTTTCCCTTGCAATAGAAATAGATTCGTAGAGTCGAAGTCCGATCGAACGATCCACGGATTAGATATTTGAAAAGTCGTTCAAGAAAACGTACGAACCCGTAATTCGTGGATGGTTAGACGCTGCTGAGCACATCGGAGGTAGAATGGTTATAATTATTAACCCGGTCAAATTTGCTTCGCAATGTAAGCGCATGGTCGAGCTCGCCGCTCGTTTTGACGCTTTCAAGTCCGAGAATCCATCGACTTCGAAAAATCGGGATAAAAATCGAAGATCGAAGCAAGTTATCCTCCTCCGCGTACTTTTATTAGCTCTCGATCAACCCCTATGCTCGCTAGGGGCTCGGTCGTTGGCGAAGGACGGAAATATGAAGATTACAAGGTTAAAGAATGGCCTCGTAAGTTTCCAACGCTTCCTACATCCGTTTTTATGAAAGGCGAATTACGGATTATCTACTTTTTTCACGTAAATTTCACGAATACGAAGCGTATAGATCCTTGGGTCTCTTCGATGTCGAATCTTTCCTCGAATTAAAATTAATTTCTCGACAAAGATAAAGACAAAGATAAAACGAAGTTCTAGGTGACGAATGTAAAGTTGTCGATTTTGAGAATCCCTTGGTCTCGTAAAAATGCGAAGCCTGACGTAGCAGAAGGGACAATTTTATCCGCGATTCCATTTGATCGGTAAATATAGGAATCGAGGAACCGTTTTCCACGTTTCATCTAACCTACGCAAATGCACGTGCTCGATCGATCTATCGTATTGACCTAGCCACGTTGTCCAACTTCTACGAACAATGCGACGCGAAAAGTAGCAAAGCTTCCAGAATCATCTGTCGCTACTTCGGCCCTTCGGCCAAGAATTTCTACTTCCTGTATATCGTCGGTTCCGCGGAATGCACGAAAACACATAGCAGTCGAGTAAACTCGAGCCTAATGACGTAATGAAGGCCATTAATACGCGCCATTCCTTTAAAATGTGGGCCAATTACGTTTGGAACTTGACGAATAGCGATGATAAACTTTCCATGATAAATTTGCGGTCCGGCGCTGCGACGATGAACAACCGTGAGTCGCGTGCGCGGAATATCGAAAGAAGCGGACGAAGAAAAGAGAAGGAGAGAGAAATTCAAGGGAAAGAACAAGCTGCAACCACTACAACAGAGAAAAGGATTCTTCTCGTCGTTCCTACTCGAACGTCGACCGTTCTGCTGGAAGCTCGGTACGATGCATTCGAGCGCTTGTGAAGCGCGTATTACGGATGAGATTCTCAAACGCTTCATTTAACAATATTAAAATAATAATTTATTAATTGAAACAATTAAGTAAAACTACGCCGCTTCGTTACCACGAACTGTTCACCCGCGTTAGTCGACTCGAGACACGTTCGTCTTCGTCGATTGTACTCCCAACTCCACCTCGAGAATATCCTGCAAAATAAATTGAAAACCCCGTAGAAAATAACAATTCCCACCTACGACGTTCTCATAAATTCTCGTTCTAAACTTCAACGAAAAATATTTCAGATTCTCGAGCAAGCAAGAAGAACGACGCACCGAATCACGGAGAATCTTGCTCCTACCACCAACGCAGATTTGACAAATCTCTCGTGGAACGAATTAACCGTTAGAAATCGCGCTAATCTCACCGTTTTGCAATTCCAATTGTAACACCACGGAGAGAACAGGCGTACGCAGATTTTTCCCTCTCGCTTGTATCGCTCGACCACACCGAGTCGCGACGAGTCGTCCTAACCGGGCTTAACCGAACGTAACGATTGGCCACGCGTTTAACGACGCAAAGACTCGGCTCATTTTTCGCTAAATCCTCTCTCTCTCTCTCTCTCTCTCTCTCTCTATGGAGTCGACGGTGGTGGTGGCGACGAGGAGCAGCGGCGGAGGCACTAGGGACGAGGCAAACGTCGTGGCAATTAATTCCGTTTCAC
>JAITYT010000609.1:1527760-1539079 GCA_025433975.1 Liostenogaster flavolineata | reverse complement strand
TCTCTCTCTCTCTCTCTCTCTCTCTCTAGAGAAACAGAGAAAAAAAATCAATGAAGAAGCACTTATTTATTTTTCCTGGTGTTAGACCGAAGGAAAGCAATCCCGCTAGAATATTTAGCAAGATAGACGTCGTGGATCGACGCGTAGCATTCGCGAAATTCGAGGCAAGATTCTGTAACTACTCCGTGGGATAATTTACGGGAGACCGTCGATCGATTATCTTACGGATCTAGAGATTCGCGGGGATTACGTGCGACAAAAGGATCGACGTCTCAACGGGGATTCTGGATAAATCCATTGAATTCTCTTCGAAGACAAAGTGAAATCTGATTATCGATTTACACCGTTTCTAACGACGAACTTCTGAAAGACAACCGTTGATTATTCGATCTAGGTCAGTGGTTCGCTAATCGGCGCGATTGGATCGATCTCAGCGTGATCTCAGTGATTATCTACGACTTCAAATTTATTCTTTTCTTTTTTTCGAATACAAATTATGCTTCTCTCGGTGTTTCGCAGTTCTTTTGCTCCCTCGAACGGCGTGGAATGAAAAACGAAGAACGTATCGGAAACGCGTGTTTCCAAAGGTGATCCGAAGAAACTAGCTACTTTTACTGCAAGAAAATGCTAAAAAATAGCGTTTGATTGTTGCCCATTTAAATCCATCGAAATCTTATAGCTTCGAACGTTGTGATTTGGTAGGACGTCGATCGATATAAAAGATACAAAGAACGAGAAATGTCAAGTTAACAAAACGCTTAAAACCAATAGTGCAAAACGTAAACACAGGGAGAAGAATATCAGAGGCTTCGATAGAATTCGTCGCGAATTTCGTGTAGATGTGTTTAAGCACACATCCACGCGCGTACGTAATAAATCATGAAAAAACTTCTGACGTTTTTTGCGAAGTATAAAAGTCTGTCTCTTATTAAATGAATGGAGCTTAACTGTTCTATCGATGGGTTGATTTACGTTATAAGCGACGATTTATTATCCGGCCTGAACGAAGAATACGTAAATGCATACTAAGCCACGGCTCCGAATATTATTTCGCAAAGTAATTATTCAAATTTCTATTTCTAAAATTGTCATCCAATTACAACCAATTAAACACAGTTGTCTGACTTTCAGCCTTCTCAATTCAATTATTCGCGTTATCGAGGGTTAACGATATCTTCTATTCATTAGTTAAAATACATCGTAATAACGAATATCATCACCATTAAATAGTAATCAATTAATCAATTGTCTGCCGGTAATAGGAATCGTGAAATCGATTCGAGAGGGCGATCATTAATTTTGCATTTAATTTTCATCCATCTTCGGTATTACCAACGGTTTTCCGCTAAAAGAAACATATCGTTAACATACGTTCCTCATTCGCGCAATTAAATCGAATAAAGAAAATAGGAAATTCACCGGAAAGGTCAGCTTGGACGAAATCGATCGCTATAAATCGTTTAAAAGAACGTAATTACGTTTTAATCTACGCTCTCGTCGTGTGACTTGAAGTTCGTCGTTATTCCCGTTCATTTGACCCACATTTCTCACGTTGACACTTAAACGTATTTTAATAAATTCGAATAAAAGAGCAGAAAGGAAAAATAAAAGTCGCGGAAGAAGTAGTCGTCGGTGCGGCGCGTGATCGAGTCAATATTCTTCACGGCAAATGCGCGCCATACGCGAAGAGTGAATTAAATCGATCCGATAGAGTAATTGCAGCCCAAATCTTGTTATCGTAAGTTGCCTATAATTATACCGAAAACTCGCATTCATGAAATTCGTCGAATGATTGATAACACACTCGCGCGCACTCTCTTTCCCTCTCAGCGATGCCGTCGTTATCATAATTATCGTCGTAAATACAAATTAATTACCCGCCATTATCGTCGACGTTACATCGTTGCTTCCAGCACGCGGTTATATCACCGCGAAGTGGCTACCATCGAAATGTGGCTAGGACATACCCGAGCATCGTCTTCGAGGAGAACGTTTCCTCGCCGCGAGAAAGCCAAAATTCCTCTCCATGCTATCCAGGCTAAAAAATCGTCGTTTGGTACGATAAGCACTGGGGATTCTGAATGCAGATATATAGAGGAAAATCGGAATAGTTCTTACGTTCGTACGTATAGGAAAGAGCGAGTGCCGATCAAGCCGAATCGAGCTGGAAAAGAAAGAGAATTTCGAGTTGTCGTCGAAAAGTGGGCCACGTTCCATTCCGATTTCCACTGAAGCCGCACTTCCACGAGTTCGGATTTGGAAATGCAAGGAAGGAATACGGCTGCTTGCTGCTGCTGGCGATAGAGGCGGTGGCGAGGCTGCCCGTGGTGGTGGTGGTGGTTATCGATACGGTAGGACCTTGTAAAATAGGTAAAAGTAATAACGTTGTTGGACTTAGACGCGTTCATAGAAGGGATCCTTTCCTCTCGAGAAAACCATCAAAATTATACGACGTTCGATAGGGGCTAACTTGTAGGAACTCGTACAACGCGCTGAAACTCGGTGATCGAGCGCTCCGAACGAATCGGTTTACTACCATCGACGAGGATCATCATGGGCATCGATTGGTTACTCGATGCTTCCAACCGATGCGCCTTGGTCCCTTCGAATCCGCCGACCATCGAAACATTGGTAATCTTCGACCGACCTTACTTTTCAGGATTTACGATTACATGCTTCCTAGTGATATTTTGTCCGTTTTTCAATCCGTCGTAATGGAAACGTGGAATGTCGGATCGTTGCGAACGAAATCGTTATACGTGAATGTGCGAAACGGCGATTGTAACAGCGTTTCGGCTAAAAACGATGCCTCACTGGTTGTTGGATTTTCTTGAAATGCCGCGCAATCGAAATGAAAAATGTTGGGAAAAGTCCGAACGAAATATTCGTACACGATGCGAACGTAATACGCCATAATAAACGATCGAAGGAACGCCGTTTCTTACGGGAAGAACGCCGCGAAGCACTTAATGTTTTTGCCATGAATGCTTGTTCGCGCCTCGATAGTAGCCACGTCGTTTTTCTCCGGCTCACTAAGCTCCTGGTAAATCCAGAGTAGATGAGTTTTTCTTTCGCGGTATGACCGCATCTCCGCTCGGTAGCGATCGAAAAGATATCGACTTTTTATTTATCCTCGTCGATCTTTCACCGTATCACAAATATAATACCGTGCTTGTTTATGTTGTCGAAGCTCGGGCGGACGATCGCCAAACGAAAGCAATTTTCTCCGCAAAATATCTAGACGACGCGGATATAAAATAAAATCACGCGTTAATTTTCCATGGAAGAACGTATCGTTCTGCAGATAAATCGAGTAAATGATCAAATACTAAGAAGAACGATTCCTCTTTCGATTTGAAGCACCGATTATTAATCGATGTTAAAATCTTCGAAGAATACGATCGAAATGGCGCTTATTCGGACGCGATGAATTTCCAAGATAAAAGCGATATACAATTTTCTATTCGATAACTCTATCGAGTCGACGTATTTAATTGGATCGATTTGCGGATGTAGCTGCGAACTCGGTTCGCACCTCTTCCATTACGTCGACCTATTCGATGCCTAACGTTCGACTAATTTCGTTAACCCAACCAATTTCTTATTCCTCCTACCGAAATCGTAAGCGAATATAAAGAAATCCATCGATCGTTATTTAGATACGTCTCACCGCCGACGCATTTTCATTCCATTCTTCCTTTCTTCCTTTCCACGGCAAGCGACTTACCTAGAAACTCGCCACTCCTCCACGAGATCCACCATCGATTTCCCGGATTTGAATACTCGACAGTCCAGGCACGAAATCCCTCGTGTCACACTTCGTCGATTCCTTTCGTTCGATCCTTCCGCTACCTCTTACCGCCCCTTCCCCTCTATCGCGTTTCCTTTTTCACTCTTTCCTCGATGCCAGCCACGAAATATCCTGACCTAGTCTCCGCCTTTTCCCTTCGTATCTCGAGAAAAGCGTCGATCGATGATTGCCAATGGTTAATTCTATGCCAGCATAAACGTTCGTTCTTCGTAAGGATCCTTTAAAATAAATTAAGACGCGGAGAACGGATCTAACACGATTCAACTTTGTTAGTCGCTTCCTTCCAGTGCCTCGTATTTTTCAAACGATTCTGTTGTAATTAAATTTGTAAACGCGAGATCGTCCAAGCGTATTCCAAGAGAATAGAAATATCGCTCCGACTACGAAAACGTAATTAGTATCCATCCCGTAATTAACAGTTTTCTAGCGATAAATTGACTCTCTATATTAAAGCGTTAAAACATGATTTTAAAAATACGCGAGGCGTCTCCTTTTTACACGTAGAATCTCTCCATTTTTATCCAAAAATCCAATCCTATCCCGGAAAATTTAATTTAAACATCTTTACACTCGAGTTCTGCATAATCCGTTGCGCCGCGAAAGAAATACAAAAGAGGAGCTTGTAAAAGAGGATCACGACAAATATAAACGCACCTAAGGTTTCGTACATTTCTCACGAAATTTGAAACGAACGAGATGGCGGTAACCCTTCTTTCTTATTTCTTTTTTTGCTACGCGTCTCTTCAAAGACGTTCTCTTCGTTCGCCTTCGTTTCAATTTACGCTCTCGTCGTTCGAGCGCTCGTTATTCTTTCCTTCGACCTTTCCACCATTTTTCCTCGCCGACGAACCCGCTTTTTGATCGTTTTATCTAAACGCGTACAGTCGATGTCGTATATAACGACAGCTAGCCATTCGTTGGACGTAGAAAAGTTTTGGCATTAAGGAAGAGTCGTCGTATAGTCTGTTGCAAATCGAACAACTGCGCTTCGATGTAATCGAAGGCGCCTGCCTATTTATACGCGTGAGAAAGGAAGATACGTTTACTTGAAACTCGACATTAAGTTCGAGATTTGTCGTTAGATCGTTGACAAAGAAATATCCTTTCGCGTATTAATGATCACTGTCATGCGTTGAACGAGAGGCAAAAATATGTAACGCGGATATTCGTGTTTTGATGGTGGAACGAGGGGAACTACCGCGTAAAAAAATATCGTGGCTGTTACGCGTGTTTCTCCAAATATGGAAATCTCCGTTGAAATTACTCGGGATCGCGTGATATCGCTTTCAAATTTACGTATTTGCTCAAAAAAGTGTTCGAAATCGCGACGAAAGGCGTATTCAAGGTAGAGTTTACGTACATTCGTTTTGAAACGTCGAGGAGTCGAGCAACGGAAAATAATTTTCAGAAACGTCGTGATTACTGTTACGACTTCCTTGCTCGACTAGATTTATTCGAAGTGACCAGAGCGTTTGAACGATCTAACGCTTTGGATGCGTCCGTGTCATACATCGGCATCGTCTTCTCCTGACTTTCGTCTTTGGAGCTTTTCCTTTCGGTGCACGATCCACAGGGAATTTTTCCAGTCTGCGGACATCGAATCTCCTATTCCGCAGTCCGCAGTCTGACAGCGTAAGTTCATGTCAAAAGGATTCGAAAAGCATTCGTTCCCTAGTGGAAATCTACTTTAAAGTAGAAATGTTTCAAGCGGTCGAGCGTGGTTACATATTCGAGGATTTCTGTGTTCCGTCGGTGATGCATGGAATACATGCATAAAGAGCGTTTCGCGGTATGTTAGGTATGGAGTCTCTTGAAAGGTAGATCAATTCCAGGCGAATATATAAAACTTTCTTTAGTGGCGAGGAAAGATTAGCAACGTGAATTAGGTTCTCTTTAGGATTTTCTTTAAGAGTGAACGTTTGTCTCCCTCTTTTCGTTATGCTTTCGTGTTTGGCATAACTTCGTTTATAATCGTACCGTCCATTGCCAGAGTCACGTTTCAACGAAGAAGATTTTCTCAAAAGCGTTCCATTTTGTTATTTGTCTTGAATTTCGTAAGGATACGAATTCGACCGATATTCGCGTAATTTTTTTATTGAAATGTAAACTTGGTAGCAATGGTGCAAAAGCTACACGCAATATGAACCAGGCGTTTGGGGAAAATACTGTTAATAATGGAAAAGTGTAGCTTCGCTTTGAATTTTCGCTACAAAATGAACCATTGGTGGAAACGAATCCAATTTTATTTACAAGAGAAGTTGCCACCAGAATGAAAGTCGACCATACAACGATGACTAACTGATTTAAATGAATAAAAATTCTTTTGCCAACCGACTTTCATTTTTTTAAACATTTAGAACAGTTTTTACGGACTAAACAGAATGAAAATGAAGACAGTCTGAAAAATTCCATATCAGAGTTTATCGATTTTAATGATTAGAATTTCTTTAAGACAGGCATCTATGCGTTAAAATCTCGCTGGGAAAATTACATTGAAGCAAATGGAGCCTATTTTGATCAAATAAACGGCTTTTGAAAAAAGATGCGCAGTTTTATATATCCGACAATAAGGGAAGCCTTGAGAACTTCGTCACTACTCGAGTATCATTAAAGACCTTTACGAAATCTTCGATATTTCACGACGAAGAAATCTTCATATTGAAGTTAATCGACTGTAATTAAACATTTTCCACGCGTCACATAGCTGACTTCTACCTCGGGTGTCGCGATATATGCATCGTAGAGGTGTACGATGATGAACAAAAGGCAAAAGATCAAGCGTCGCACTTCCACGCAAATACTCTTCGTGCGATTAAACGAGAGCCATCGATGGAGCGTGTAGACCGTACATCGGTGCTACGTCGAGATCGTCTCGCGACGATTTCGAAAGACTCAGCGACAAATAACGAGGACGACCGAATAAGCGAGCGACGAAAATCCATCGATGGACAAATTCTCGCGATAACGAGCACCGCGCGATACCAACAGCTCGCTTCGAAACGTACGTAGGTACGAGACGAGTCACACGTTCGTTCTTCCTGACGCGGCATCGTCTCACGGGAGCAACGGAGGTAAAGTACGACGGAGTACAAAGGGCCGCGAAGGAGGCGAACGAGGACGAGGAGGGGGAGGAGTTTTGTCGTTTTCTTTTCGACGAGCCGTCGATGTGCCTAGGACGTCGAGAGACACCAGCAAGTAAGCGAGCAAGGTTGGGGAGGTTCGAAATCTCTCTCTCTCTCTCTCTGTCATTATCAAGGCTGGGAACTGGAGCGAGAATCGCACGAACGATGACAACGACAACGACGTCGCTGCTACGAAAAGGAAGATACGAAGAAAGACGCGGAGCAGTGAGACAGAGAGTGCGAGAGGGACCGTGAAAATTTAGATTCTTCCGTTCTTACGCTGATGCGCCTTCTTTCTCTTCTTGCGTCGTTTCTCTTTCCTTCTTCTCCGTTTCTTCCATCGCTCTTCGCTCGGAGCGTACCTTTTTTCTTTTCCTCCCGCTTTCTTCGTCCTTTGTTTCTCTATTCTCCTTATCCTCCTTTTTCATTTGAAGGAAACACGGCGATCGGAGTCCGAGGATCGAGATAAGATGCTGAAAATTTATGAGCTACTCCGGGGTCTTGGACTGGATAAAAAAGTCTCCTACTTAACAGTTTCTAATGACGCAGCGACGCGAGGTTAAGAGTCGAGCGAGCACCGTCCAAAATAAAAGTTAATTATCTTGCCTTCGTTGTGCCACCGATGTGGTATCGCCCTCTTCTAAGAAACTTTGGACCACCCAAACGAACTCGAGCGACATTTTCTGCCGAGAAATTACCAGCGATCGAAATCTTCAAACAATAGATCTATTTATCGATTCACTCCTTACTGGAACCGAGCTTGGCATCAGAAATCTCACGCATGAAAGCGATTTACGCTGGAAGCGAATCGGTGATTCGATCTATCCCCGCTAGAATCAGGTTGTAGCCTTCTCTTCGTATCAAAGATCTCAAGCGATTTACGCTAGAGATGAATGAATTTCTCGATCTATCCCCCTAGAATCAGATTGTAGCCTCTACTTATCGAAAATCTCGTACGTAGAGGTGATCGGCTTGTGGCTGGGCAGGCTCAAGGTGAGCGCTGGTGGACGCCGATTTGCTGCCAGGCGCGCAACTCGACAAATTGACTTCTAACGTTGCCACGTTAGAAGGCCGATCGATCCAGCTGCTGGAGATACTTCGACGAACTACGCGCTTACTCTCGTTCCCGTCGTTGCCGCAAAACCGATCTGTCCGAACTCGTCGGTTCTCTTGCTGCGCGATCGAAAGCGGATACCGACCGCGAAGGAACTTCGATCTAGCCCTGATTAATGGGCCAACGGTATGCCAAATAGTTCGATGAACCGACTTCAAGCGCGAGGACTCCACCAAGTTCCCTCGGATCCTCCGCACTCTTACGGCCGAATCTCGGCGGTGGGGAGTCGGTGCGTCGAGATAAATCGATTCGTCGTGGTCGTGGTGCTCGAGCTGCGATGATGGCTGATGTCCAAGGACGAGGTGAGAGTCGGCGGTCACCACTCGCTTCGAAGTGTTCGATGCAAACGTCATCTGGATTCACCAGGACGTAATTCGGTTACAAGGAAATCGATTAAAGCGCATTCGTCTCATTTTGCGCTTTCGAGTAAATCGTGGAATTTGCGACGCGTGCTTGGCACTGAAATTTCACGTTTCGATCGTTCGTTCATCGATCGAATGATTACTTCGTATTTGGCGCTATTCTCTGTTATTTGAAAGTAACGCGAAGATAACACCTAGGGAAATGTGAAAATGAATATAATTCGTAATGTTTTGTAAGCGGATTTGAAACTCGTTCGATTAATAATTCTATTCGCATTGTTCGAGTCTTTCGTATATTGGCTGGTTAAATCCTCGGATCAACCGCATGCTTATTTGTTACCAGAAGTCTACAAAAGGACCGAAAGCGAGCGAATCCGAAAATGATTTTAGCGAAATAGGTAAAATTTAGGAGACGAGGCGATCCCGGATTTTCTCATTCTCGTAAGGAAAGCGTCACGTTGACAGGAGACTTCGTTACGTAACCTAAATCTCTTTATCTCGACTTCTTGCATTATCCACAGCGTGTAATTTCTGCCTGCAGTGAAATTGGAATATATAAAGGAAAAATAAATTGAAAATGAAAGAGAAGATAAACAGGTGGATAATGTCGTAAAAAGCTCATTCTCCATATCGTATAGAAATTGAGATACCATCGTTTTAAATGAAAGAGGATGAAATAATCAGATAATCGATCTCTTTGTTAGCTTTGAAACAATGTAAATAGTTTGAAGAATATGATTTTCTTACTTTTTAATTTTACTGGGCGTTTTATAAATGAAAAAAGTAACAATAAGCTGAATCAACTTTAATGGTAAAGCAACAAAACGTGACTATAAGGGTACATCGTGCACTCAATTTTCACTTGACGTAAAAAGCAAGCGAAGCCAAGCCAAATTTCCACGAATCGCAAAGATTCGCGCGGTTAAAATATTTCGATAACTTCTTCAAATCTTTTCCAAGGGAATAATCGAGCGCGCACTTAACTCAGTGGAAACAATGTTAAGTCGTATTAAACTTTCAATGCGATTAAAACTCAAGAACGAACTTAAAGGAAGAAATATAGGCGGGAAACCTATTGAAGCGAAGAACCTTATATCACTTTCGGGTTGTGTAAGACCTTCTTGGGTAATGATCGAAATGATTGGATCTTTGCCAATAAAAGTTCGCACATTAGCTGCCTAAACGCAGAAGAAGATGCGACGATTATTTACGCGAAGGAATCTTACAGTTGTTACTTGAATTTCGTCGTCGTACTTATTACATCGTTCTTTTTAATTTTACCGTAAAGAACAAGAAAAATTCCATTCCACCTCGAATATTGCGCGAAAACAGAAATTACGATTATAACGTTGCATTTCAAAATAGCCGTGTATACATAATTTTGCGTTAAATTGGCAGTCGTATGATCAAGCGGACGCATACATATGTATGTTCAAATTAAAAGGCAAGTCGGTACAACGTCGGTACTGAAAACGGCTCTTCGAACGACGTGGTCGAATTGAATAAAATAAAGCGAAACGAAAGAAGAAAGATACTTCATAAACACGATGAGATATCTGAAAGAAGGAGAATATTCTTGGCCGTAGAATTTTTAATTTACCGAGATATCGCATCGCTGCGCGTCGTTAAGCACATCTTATCCATCTCAGCGTTTTCGACAAAGGGAGAATAAGAAAATTTATGAAACAATTGGAAAGACGAAGAGAAGCTTCTTTTTACGTAAGTTATGTACTCGCGTCAAACTTAAAAACTAGGAAGGAAATTAATGCATTCCGTAACGATTGCGAGCATAACAACGGCGAAACTTCCACGCTGAAGGTGCAAAGAATAAAGAGTTGGATCGCAAAGTATTTCCACCGATGTCTCTCGAAGATCGCGCGCGAGTAATGATAACTATACGAATGAGAAAATCATTCGAAACAGCTGATAACTTACCAACTTTGCACGATACGATATAAAATATCGAAACGAGCGCGTAACCCGTACTTTGAGGTGGATCTTCGAATATAAATATGGCGACTCGTTTTATTCGGTAAGTTTCAGTCGTTCGACTCAAGAGTGAGTTTATCCGTATAATCGTTCAACTCGTGAGTTTTATTCGTGCGAGTCAAGCTAGAGGCAGTCGATCGATTCGTATTGCGATATAGTTTTGAGAAGCGTTAATTCGATAAATCATTTGTTAGTCAGATCCAAACGGAGTTAATCCGGTATCCGGTAGTATCCGGACTCTTACAAAGTCCTATACGTAGGATTGCACACTATCGCAAACCGCAAGCGATCCAAATATGCGGTTTTTCCAGTTAGGATAGATATAAACACGTAGACCCCGTCGAGGGCGGGTCTCTCTCGCGAAAATGGTCTCGTAACGTAAACACGCGCTCGCATACCGATTAGTAGTTAAGCACTGTACATATATGTCGCGGATTATCCAATTCCTAAGTCATTGTTATTATTTCATCGTTTGTATCGTTATCGTTATTATCAGTGTCCTCTAGTAATCAAACTATAATAGTTTTGCGAAGACATATATTCATTAATATTCTATCCTAACGACCTTCACACAAGGTACGTCGGAACTCGATCGCTAGCATTCCATGTCTCGCAATCGCATTGCTATACGTAGTACGAAAACGTGGCTATAGAAAGACATCGAAAGATCGAACGAGCTAGAGTATTATATAAAGCCATCGTCTTCGTAACAATACGTCTTCCATCCTCGAAAATCCGTAGTTCAACAGTTTTAATTAAAATGCTGAGAGAATCTTGTTTGCGCTGCCTTTTACTGTTCGCCCTCCATCGACCATCCGTATTTTTAATCGAGCCTCGGAGATGAGCCTCGGGTACGTTTGCGGAAAATGACCTCTCGAAGCTACCGTACTTCCTTCTCGTAGAAATCGACGAAGAATTTTC
>JAITYT010000609.1:1488266-1508774 GCA_025433975.1 Liostenogaster flavolineata | reverse complement strand
TAATAAATTTTCCAAATAATAAACATCAACACTATCGAACGACAAAATCTTTTTTGCCATTGAATAACATATGATTTGTTTCAAAAGCATTTCTGATTAACTCCGTACTCTAATGTAAACAGTTACGATAATGTAAGTGAAAAATTGTTTAGCAATGTTTCGTAAGAAATAAAGTCAAATTATTGGCAAAAACTTATGAGCATTTCTCCTCGAATTTTTACTCGGCGTATAAAAAATCGACGAGACTAATTTTAGAAAAAAAAACTTTCGACGTGGAAGACGAAGCGCACGCGCTTAATTGGATCCTTCTAATAATCTCGTGAAAAGACGGCTCGATCTAAGCCGTTTCATCGATTTCTCGACTTTCCTTAACATGGAAGAATTTAATTAGCAAATCATTCGTTAGATGTTGCTCGACCACGTCGACGACCGAGCTTACGAATCCTCGTTCAACGTTGGAGCTTTCTGTGTGCTTTTAGGAGTCCCGTACGCCGAGCCGCCGGTTAGATCCTTCAGGTTTGCGCCACCGAGATCACCGGAGCCATGGAGAGGCATACGACAGTCGCTGGAATTCGCCCCTGTTTGCCCTCAAGTGCTACCTAATCTTCGGAACGAGGTGAAGCCTGGTCGATACGAATATCTGGAGAGACACTTGCCCTACCTGAAGAACCAGAGCGAAGACTGTCTCTACCTCAACATTTACGCCCCTCATCAACCGGAGGGTGAGTACGATTCGTTATAGTCAAACTGAGAGCGGCAACTGTCGCGGCGTTGATGTCGAGTACCTTCTTACTTTCGAGCGTAAATCCTAATCCAATAAACGCGTCACGCTGACCCAATTGTCAGTGAGCACTCGGTTGAGTATCGGTTTTTTACTCAGCTCTTAAAATAACCGTCGAGTTTTACGATCGCAAGATTCGTGATGTTTTCTCGAGTACTGAAAAACCGTCTTGCAAAATTTGACACTTTCATCGATGGATAGAAAATCGAAATAACTTCGGTAGGTTAATGTAATTTGGTGCGTAAAATAGTCCGATGGTATTTTAAGACGATTTCATTATTAAAGTAATTTGGACATTCACGAGTTAGGTCAAATGAAAATTTAAAATAACTTTATCGGCGAGTAATGGAAAGCAATGAAATCAATGCTAATATAAGCATTTAGTCGAGCAACGTATTCTACGAATTAACGTTAAAATCGAAAATTTTGATTACACAAAACATGAAATTTTACCGTTTTAAATTACAAATACGAGAGAACGTTTTATACTTCCATTTTTAATTTATGGAACGGTATAATAAATACTGGAGTATGTGATATTAAGGATGAAATTTTTTTCACAGTTCTTTGATCGCTAAGCGATAAAAATAACCGCGAGCGGAATCGCTGTGGAATTAAATGCGAGTCACACATGCGTTTAACGTTTCCGTACCAGTACTGTATGGCTAATTCAATCTCTTTATGCAATTTAACTCTTGTCAAACTTTTTCGTTCAACTCTCTATTAAAAAAATTTCTTTTTTCTTTTACAGCGACTGAAATATGTTAAAATTGTAGGATGTACAAGAGAAATAGAACTCCAAATTCAAGCCGAGAACAATTGTCAGATTTATCTTCAATAATGATTTAATTTCTTTCCCTAGAGCAAACTCGATGCTTTACACGGTGTTAATCCAACGTATTTGGTATTTTCAATTTTTTCTGTATTCGTAGCAAGAATCATTTCTGGTCGGTTCTTAACAAATAGAGCAAACAATTTAAAAAAAGTTACAAGCACGAGTACCCAGCCTGTACGATGTTAATTTTTCCCTCCAACGATTCGTCCACCGAAGCGCGTATTCTATCGCATCGCGAGAGGTCGAATAAAATAGAACACCCTTCGATGTATGAGACGTGCTCGTTGCGAATTATCTTCTTGTTTGCATATTCCGTAAGCAGCGATATCAAGACGTGAAAGACATTATCGTTCGAAGGACAGAGACGAGGCAGAATTTTGCTGTAGGAAAATGAGAAATTGTCATTTGCTTTTATCAAAATAAACGGAAGACAATTTTAACGCGAACCAATTGAATTGTACTCAAAACGTGATAGCGACGTATCCCCTTCGAGTAAAAAACAGGAAAGGTTTAATTCGTGATCGGTGTGCTCGTCATTCGTCGTGCGATTGATTCATAACGCTTTGACCACTAACTATGATCCAAGCACGCGATCAAAACACGTAGAATGCAATGTTCACCCCTTTGCGTATATTTCATCGATGAGGCGATGGTCGTTACTCGAAGCCGTTCTTGCACTATCCTCGGAGATCCCCTCAATTAAGAAGACCGGAGGAGTTACGCGAAGCAGTTCAATGTCGGGTTGATGCCTCGTACCAACGACAGCCACTCCGGCTTCTACGATACCCCCAGGTTTTAAATTATTCTAATAACGCGATGAACAAAGTTTTATATGCATTAATCGCGGCCATGTAATATAAAAGCAACGAGGAAATGTTGGCTCTACTTTTCACGACTTTTTACAAGGTTACTTTGTAAACAAAATATTACACGACGCGTATACTAACTTTGCGAAATATCGCGCATCGCCCTCGGAAATAACCCAAGGAGAAATTTTGGAACGAATATCGCGAAGAAATATTTTACTACCGAAGTGCTACCGAAGTGACAATATTTGCATTTCAAATGATAATTTAACTACACCTAATTCTGTTCTTACGCGATAGATTCCAGAATTGGTTCCAGTTCTAAGAAATCAGCAAAAATAATACAATAAACCAAGAATTTTCATGCTAGGATCCCAAACATTTTACATCGTAAAGATTGCTCAAGTATCATATAAAGTGTATCGATATCTTCAAACGATAGATCATCGAATCCTTCTCCACTAATTGAATGTGCCCAATGTTATGATGTTGAAAAATTCAATCGTATTAAGGAGAGATCTTTGTTTTTAATAGATTCTGGTCGAACAGCTTCCCAACACGCATTTGAAGTTGATGGTCTTAATTCAGCCAGCGCTAAACCAATTTGATCGATACGATCCATAATTGAAAGTTTCTTCCACACTTCAATAACTTTTAGTATTTCACCGTACAGGTTATCCAAAACGTAGTATGTTTTAAATATCGCAATTATACCTTGAGCTAGCGGTTGTGTCGGATGCATTTTCTATAATCGATTCTAATTTCTAAGAGACGCACGAACTACACGATGAAATTAAGAGTAATACTCCGTGACGTGCTCGGTTGGACGTTCAAATACGAATCAGTAATGGCTTCTTACCCATTCCAATAAATCACCTTAGATTTGGTTGAAATAATAACAAGAAAATTCCGCGAAATTTACTCGTACCAAGCGTCGTCCTTCCAAAACATAAATACGGAGCGAACGATATACGTGGCCTCGACAGACTGCGATACGTATACAAACGCGTTTGTATATCCTACTAAATCACCGAAAGGTTTGCAACGATTTACGCGAAGTATAAAATTCTATCGTTTTCGAAACGTGCCGTGACTCTAAAAATAAAAACGTAAATGCAAGTAAAAAAATAAATTAGTTCGAAAGGTAAATATTCGATTATTTTTTTCTTCTTCGATTATTATCGAATTGTATCAAATTAAATAGATTTCTGCGATTCATAATTTTTTCCATTAAGTATTTAATAATTTACCGAATAATTCAATAAGAAAATCATGACTGCAAATCATTCATAACGCAAGAATTAAATCAATAGTGATTTCATTTGAGATCGAGATATTTGTAATGATAAAGATTCGTATTTCCTCGCGATTCTCGTTAAATGCTATATAACGCGAGATTGGATAGCAGCAGTGTCCACAAAAGTACGCTTTCGCGTGTTTGCTTTTACTCAGTTTACCACGCTGTCTTTCAGAATAGACGAATGTACGACTAAACTCGGTAATGTAGTCATGCAAAGCTACGAGGACTAAATTCCACTTTAACCAAACAAATACATGTACAACGTTCGATCGTAACATCTCTCGCAAGTCAGTCGAGACGGAGAGTTGTAAAATATGAATCATCCTTACCAAGCTATACGTTCCAGTTGCTAAAGGTATGCATCTTCAAGATCTATAGCGAATCGATAGCTGCATAAGTAAAGCGCCAAACAAAGTCCAAGTGATATAATGGCTGTATAAAGCGTCGACGAAGCAATTTCATCACGTCGACGACTTTAGAAAACGCGTTAAGCTTTGCATAGTTACGACCACCTATAGACCAATTTGCATATTCCGTCGTGCGCGTCCATACGTGCTCGCGATTTATTTCCGCGTTATTGACTTGACCTTGGCAAAGCGTCTACGAAGCGAAAGTAAAGAAACGAAGCTATAGGGGTAAATTCTACGAACGTTTGAATGCGTCTCGTTCGGAAATGTACAACTTCTTGCCCTAGTCTACGAACGACGTATCCGATAAAACTGGAGTCAACTGGAGTCTCGCGCAGCAAAAATAACGGAAATTTGATTAGAGAAGCATTAAATTTGGTTGTCGATAGAGTCGAACGAAAATATGGTAAAATGGTAAAATTGTGTGAAATGTTGATAGTCGTTTATCGAAACACGAACAATCGTTCTTTTAATGATCCACGAAAACGCGAAAGTCTTCGAAGTAAAAAAAGGAATTTCGGACACGTTTAACGTAAACTCGAATCTGTAAATTAGCGATGCTCGCTATGATTTTATTGGTTGAAAAGTGAGGATTCAGAGGACACGAAGCAGTCGAATAACAGAATCAGCAACCAAGAGTAGCAAGAGTCTTTGACCGTGGTATAGCCAGAAAAATGTAGAAGACTTGAGAGTCATACGTTATTCCGACGTTTTTCGCCTTCGTCGCAAGAATCTCCGCACGAAAAGTACGAAGGAAGATGAGGAAAGGCTGAACTAATCCCGAGTCGAGTCATTTTCGCGGGGTCGTTGTATCTCGGCATGCGATGGAAAAAAGATTGGATCACCGACGTAGAAAATAATGCGTTCAAAGTCCCGTGCGAGTAGTTACGTTATTTTTCACGGCGCATTTCTCGCGAGATTCAAATGTCACCGTGGTTAAAAGAGCGCCAACGCGAAGTACGATACATATTCATCGTTCGCGAAATCGAACGGACGTAACGACGGACAAATATGAGATATGAAACGCACGACGTGACTTGGCTGCGATAGGCGATGTTCCGCATGCCGATTATGCCGGCTTTAATCCAGTTAGTCTTTGCGTGATGCGCTGGCCAAAATGAGAAAATCGACGATTTAAAAATTCTCCTTGATCGCACGTTCCCCGGAAACTCGTTACCAGCGTCGTGCGCGGATGCTCGATGCGTCAAAGAGTCCTATCGTAAATCCCGTCGATCGACCGATGCCAGAAGTCACTTTCCAAATACATCCATGTGTACGTTCTTCCATTTTTCAACCGCGAGAATTAATTTTCCGTCGTATCAACGAACGTTCGGAAGAAAATTATTACACGGACGCAAATAAGTATCCATGCTTTGAATGCAGATTTAATGGTTCGTGAATTTAAAAAAATAGCAGCGGCGAAGCATTTATAACTCTCGCAACAAGAGCTTTTTTCTTGCATACGACAAAAGGTAAATATAGCCTGAAGTATAGGGAAAAAGAATAAAAAAGCGAGACACGCACTGCCCGAGAGGCTATTTTTACGATGGTCTTTTATTTCCGACGAACGATTGATCGGTAATACGGTAAAATGTTGATAGTCGTTCATCGAGACTCCGTCTTGCGTACGACCATTGAAACACGAACAATCGTTCTTACGATAATCCACGAAGGAATACCGAAGGTTCCGAATCCAGAATTTCGGACACGTTTAGCGTAAACTCGAATCTGTAAATTATCGATGCTCCTCCGAGCGTTCGCGCAATAAGATTCGATGTACGCGTATTAACCTCGAATATCCATACGCGAATGCGATCAGGGCGTTCGCAGAGACGAACATTAGCGTCTGTTGCAGTGTTCGTCTTCGACGATCAATCATCGAGCATCGCATGTAACGACGTTTCGACAAATTAGAATCGATTATAGATATCCTCGTTTCTGCACTAAGAAGCGGTCCTAAGCATCATTACCGAAATTAGCGGGAATTCAAGCGTGATAGTGCGTACGAACGTTCGCGTATTCGATTCGTGGAGACGAGGCGCGAAATAGGCGCACCACCAACGACGCCGAATCCTTGGCACACGTGCCAGTTTTGGCAAGAGCGACCATCCTCGCTGGCACGTTGGTGCTGAACTTACGTAAAAGAGTAAAAGGTGAAAGGGTTTACGTAAAGAGGAAAAAAACGACCTTATCGTTTCGTTATTGCCCGATTATACCTGCGCGTTGCTCTCTTCAACGTGCTCGTTGATTTCGAAATCTTTCGAAATAGATGGAATTGAGAAAAATAAATCGAGGCTATTTCGATCGATCGACTAACGACGAAGCCGTTGATACATCGTCGAACTCGAGATGAATGCGAGGAAAAATCTGCGGTACCTAAAAATGTCTTCTCCAAACTAGGAGCAATTTTTTTCAATAGATTATATTAGGTTGGTGCGTATGAAAAGTCGGATTTTAAAGTGAATCTATAAAACTGCATATTTTGTCCCAACAACTGTTCATTTGATCAAAATATGCTCCATTTGCTTCAATACACTTTTCCCAACGAGGTTTTAATGCATCAAATTTCAAAAAGGTGTCGCAATATCGTTGTATGGTCAACTTTCATTCTGGTAGCAAATTCTCTTGTAGATACTGTTGAATTCGTTTCTACCAATGCTTTCAGAGCATCAGGTTTATTTTGTAGGGAAAAATCAGCAGACCGAAATTTCTCAAACAAACGCTGCACTTTTCGATCGTTAACAGTATTTTCCCCAAAAGCCTGGTTTATATTGCGGGCAGATTTTGCAGCATTATTACCAAGTTTATACTCGTATCAAAAAATTACACGAATATCGGTTGAATTCATAGCCTCACGAAATTCAAGACAAATAACAAAATGGAAGATTTCTGAGAAAATTTGACTCTGGCAATGGACAGTACGATTATACACGAGGTTATGCCAGAAATAAAAGCATGGCGACAACAAGGAGACAAATGTTGACGTACTAGGAAATCCGATGTTTCATACGCACCAACCTAATATCGTATTTCGATCGATCGACTAACGACAAAATATCGATTCGAACGAAGCCGTTGATGCGTCGACGATCTCGAGATAAAGGTGTCTTCTCGAAACTAGGAGCAATTTTTTCCAACAGATTATATAAATCTAAAACTGCGTTTGACATGCGATCGCTCCTGCTTAATTTCATTATAATTTAATATAATTTAACTTTAGCTCGGATATGTCGCGATGGTCTGTCTGTGTGTGTGTGAGAGAGTGAGAGAGAGAGAAAGAACGATGGAAAAACGAAAGGAAGAAGAAGAGGAATAGAAGGAGACGGCGATCGAAAAAATTGCGGCTTACTCTCGCGAGACAAACGTATTTCTTGCCGGCGTTTTCACGGTTGTTCGACCGCGTAATGGCACGCGGTCGCGGAATAAAGGGCCGACGTACGGATGCATTTAACTAAACGGTAACGCCACTTTACGCGGCTTCGTGCGTGAGAACGTGCTCAACGACGGAAGAAAATGCACTTTAAAGGAATTACCGTGTACTTTATGCGGCCCGCGTTCAGCGAAATTCAGACAAGGCGTCGCTCCGGTCGGACGGCAGCGTTTCGAGGGCCCTTGCCCTTAACGACTTCCATCGCGTCGTAGGCGTCCTCGTCCTTTACTGTCGCCACTTCGCCTCACTGAACGTCGTCGTCTCTTATTCGTATAACCCGACCACCCCGCCACGAAGCTCCCATCGTCGTCATTCGCGTCGCCCTTCGCGCTTTCAAAGCCCGACGTATCTCCGATTGAACCTCTGAGAAATTATCCCCCTTTTCTTTTCCCCCGTCCTTCCGCCTCTCCTCTTGCTTTTCATTTTTTTTTTAAACTCTTTGCTCGGAGGCAACGATGCAAAGCTTATCGTTGGGATCGTTGCATCGTCGCCCACCGTGGCTTCGCTTGACTTCTTTCGGAAAAGGATTACGTCGCCTTATTTGTGATTGCAATCTCGCTAAGACCTTAAATCTACCGCGTTAGTTTAATAATCGTGCTTCGTAAGAAAGAGGATGGAAATTAACTGTATAGAAATATTGCAACGACAAAGTGAGACTAATATATCTGATTTTGCTTTCGCGCGATTTGTTTTATTATATATTATTTTTACTAATTTGTTATGAGATGTTTCAACGAGTGTCAGGATGTAAAAACGCGAATTCGTCTATCGTGTAGAAACAGGCTCGAGTGTAAATGAACACTATTGAAATAAACGAAGCCGTTCGCTATTCTTATCGAACAGATTGATAAATTTTAATACCTTTCGTATCACGATTGTTTCGTGATCCGATCGCGAAGTAACGCAAGGAACGCGATAAAGATACGATCGTCGAAGTTTTGCGCGAGATACAGATCGTACGCTATTTATGTTACGTATACTCGCAACGGAGAAATACGCTCAACCATAATTTCGTAAACTCGAGATCTTTCGAGCGATGTATTCGTCGGGCATATATACCGTTAAATTTCCACCCGACCAATATGAAGGACAGCTATGGGGGCGGTTACTTGATTAGTTCGCCGTTTCTCCGAGAAGAGATAAGATAATTTCAGAAGTTCTGTAATTACGCGCAAGGATGCGCCAAGTGGGTATTGGATGCAGCGTATGCCCGTGTCGCGCTCGAAATGAACAAATAATACATAGACGTGTCCTGCTCGATACGATACTGCCGAAGCGTATAGTAAAATTGTTGGATGGAAAAGCGTTATTCTCTCTCTTGGAATTGAAATATTTCGTTCTTTCAATAAAAAATGTTAGCGCTTTATGAATTGATAACGATTTAAACGTTGAAACCTCTTCGTATATTTATGGCCTGAAAAAAGTATCCGTCGATCTTTGACCTCTTGACCCGGCGTGACGAGTATATCCGTCGCGTCATAAATTAATTATCACGAACGAGACCTATGAATTGA
The DNA here is from genome assembly GCA_025433975.1 of Liostenogaster flavolineata. Lineage (NCBI taxonomy): Eukaryota > Metazoa > Arthropoda > Insecta > Hymenoptera > Vespidae > Liostenogaster > Liostenogaster flavolineata. The sequence goes on along the minus strand of JAITYT010000609.1, from coordinate 1,499,701 downwards.
TCGATGATAATTTCTGCGTCTTCGAGGAAGTGGAAGGAAATTTGCGAGAAAAAATTAAAAGTATAATTAATTGGCAACGATGTTTCTCTCATCGTTGAAAAATGACCTGGTTAACAGGCAAAGCATCGTTAATCACTTCTAGCCCTCGTCAAAGTTCTCGACGTAAATCCAACCTGATTTCTCTGTATCATTAAACGCGATAATATCGTATGAAACGATTCGCAGGAAAAAAGATTCGAATGCGCATTTGCCTGGAAATGTTTTAACCGCGCGTATTCCCCTTGCACGGGATAAAGGCAGCGTTTATCACCGAGTCGAAACGTTGAATAGGATTGAAAGCGTATGAAATTTTCTTCCTCGTTTCAGCACTGCGACTTTAGATTTCGACATGATTACGCCTTGACGTAAACAACGACGAGTAGACGACAGAAATGGCGCAGCGTACGAGCGCGCATAAGAGACAAATGTTTCAATTTTTGCACGAAAGCGAGTAAACGCGAGAAAGAATATGAGAAAGATACCATAGAGAAGAAGCGCATTCGAGGACATCGCCTTTCGTGCTGAACCACCCGAAGGAAAAGGAGTGAATAGTCGTGAATAGACACGAATGTTGATCGATGCGCCTGCGACTACCTCGGTTAAGAAGAAATAAGAAGAAGAAGAAGAAGAAGAAGAAGAAAAAGGAGAAAAGCGAGGGAATGAAGTCAGCGCGTGCGCATAGTGGCACACCTAGGCAGCTGCGGAGAGGCTAACCACGGAATGCGAGGGAAAGACGAGAGACGACCGAGCGAGAAGGAGAAGAAGAAAGAAGAACGTGGTTGAGCGATGTCCGGTCTAAAGATGAAAAATGAAAAGCGTTGGTCCGTGTGTCCGTGGATACGCGTGTGCGTAACGTATGTGCCTGACGTACGCGTCTCTCGTACGTAAATCGATTTTCACTTACGCCAACTATCATCGTTGTTAACGCGGTCGGAGCCACTGTGGTCGTTGCGGACTAAAGGTTGTTGTTGCCGATGCCTGGCATCGACGACACAGACATCGCCACCGCGCTAAACAGCCTTTCTGCGCGGAGACTTTTATCGTTAATTATACGAAGCATTAAAAGTGCCTACGTGGCCCCTGCATTGTTCTTTATTCTTGCCTCTCTGGCGGTAGGAGGGCGGCTGGATGGGTAGACTAATTAAAAGTAATCCGCCGCAACACGATGAGGTACTAATTAACCGAGTAGAATTAGACCCAGAGACACGGACCATTTGTGCGAGAAGGAATTACCACGAATTTCAACGAGTCGTCGTCGTCGTCGTAGCTTCCTTTATTCCGCGTATTCGTTCCGTTAGTCGCGGGCCAATGACATCGTCGCCGTTCTCCTCCGACTCCTCGAGTCTGAAGCTTTGCTCCTCTCGAGGATTCGTCGAACGTCTTTTTCTTCGGGCATTCTCGCGAGGAGTTCCTCTTCCCTCCCGACGTTTCCTCTCGTTTTCTCCTCTTTGCCACTCGATGCTACGCGGAAGGCGACTCGTACGATGGAAATTCCCCAGTCGACTTCGCATCTTCCATGCCCTACGGCGATACGAGTCGATGCGAGGCGTCGAGCGCTCTACGCCCCTGTTAACTAACCGGCTTCTCTATTTCTTATCGATGATATGATGCGAAACGTACGATGTTTTACACGTTAAACGCCATCCCGGTCCCTAGGGACCGGCCGCAGATTCGTATTACCCGATTGCACGTGTCGGTCTTTGCGCACTGATTTGGAGACTAAATATTTTCTATGAATGCAATCGGTTTTTTTCAATTAAGGGAAATTATATAATATTTAAAGTAAGGTTAACGTAATTTATTACGACAGGGCATTTTGGAAGAACTCAAAATGTGACTGCAAAGACGAATTTATTACGATTGGGAAAGGTCAGGAACTTTCCCAAGGCGGGGTGAGGATTCTCTCAAAATGGAGAGAAAGGCCCTCGGTAGACAGCTCTGGTCCACTAGCTGATATTTTGTTAGGCTAACCGCGGTTCCTAACATTTCCGTTCATTCTCCGGTTTGACCGTTGGCGGTGGTCAATCTGGGCCTGAATGGAACGGCAAGCAAACCGGACTGGGCACTTAACGTTAACCGTTTCAGTGCGATGGGTTTTTCTTAGTTTCCTATCGAGAATTGCTTATTGCGTCCGCGTCTAAAACTGCCAAGAAGGCGCTGTTTTTCATTTTTTGCGTTAAGTCTCATCTGTACACGCTTAGTTTTCTGATATTAGTTCGAGCGTCAGTAAAGAAAACAGTGTTCATTATAATGTTATAATAAAGATCGTTCGCAATAGTAAGACACGCACATCTGCAATTACCTTACCTTAGTTTCGTCTTGACTTGACCTCTCACGACGCTTTACGACGGTCTACGAACCAAAAAAATCTTGGGATCTGAAGAAATAAAAGCGCACAACTGCACTGATAAAACAAGGTTTAATGTAATATCGTAGAATAAAACACGTGCTTACTGCACGACACTAAGACGAAGTCTCTCTAAAATGGACACCAAGCGCTGGAAGCAGGTAAGGACAGGTATAGACTAAACGCATCTATCTTACATTATAGTCAACGGACTATATACAATCGAGACGATGACGTCACTCCTAAAAAAAATCGTCGTACAGCGAACACTCGAAAAGCGTCCTATTTCTCATTCTACTCGAGCGATCTCCACCTGAATAATTAGCTACTCGAACAGCCAGAGATAGGTGAAATAGATACGTAGCTATGTTTCTGCAGGGGCTTTGGCTCGTTTTGACGCTCAACGAAATTAATTCTACGAGATCGGAGCCCAGAGAGAGAGAAAGATCAAGGATATTCCACCCAGCACTTGGATTATGGAGCAAACAGGAGCTCGCGGGGACTGCGAAGAAGGCAATGTGCCGAGAATGGGTGCACGAAAGTTTGGAACATTTGTGCGTGGCAAGGTAAGCGCGTTCGTTTCGTTCTGTGCTGCGATGGAAACGCTCGTGCACCTGCCTCGTATAACTGGCTCCCGCGATGACCGTGCCGCGCCTTTGCTTCGTTCGCGATTCGAGAAATTGATCGGCCGCGCGTGAACTCGCCACAAAGGATTCGGTTGGTACGAGCCTTTCGTAGGGCCCCGCCATGAAGATTTTCCCCTTGGTGAGGTACGGAGCGCGATGCTCGATAATTGGTAATCGTCCATGCGTGCACGGTGACGACTGACTCAAACAGATGACGTTTGGGAAAAAGAAGAAGGATGACGAAGTCGAGGTGGCCGGCTTCAACCATCGGCACCGATCGATAAAAGGGTCAATGAGATGCGCAGAACCTGGCGACTCCAAGATCCAACACGAGCGCGTTCCTTCGGGAGGAGAACGCTCGATTTTTCTCTCTCCATTTCACCCTCTTTTCGAAAGATACCGATGGCATTTATCGCGTACGCGTAAGTAGTATAAATCAAGTTGATTCGGACGTGGTCGTTTTCGATAGGTAAGTGACTTTATCGATGTTTGCTCAGGACGAATCTTCGTTCGAACTTTTTGCACGTTAGATAGAATTTAACCCTTTGCGCTGGACGACTTTTTCGGTCGGACGACGTTGCAACTCGAGACGATTTCATACATTTGAGGCAGGTCACGTAAAATAGGTATGTATAGAAATTAACTTACAAACACGTTATATTTTAATACGTTATCCGTATTTACACCTTGACAAATAGAATTTTGTAATGCCAGGCTCTGAACTTTTGTCTCGTGTGATGATTTATGAAACATTCACCAAGGTGCATCCTTGGTTTATCCGGGCATGTAGTAGACTGTTTCGCGTCTTCTACCTGCTTTTCTTCGATAGGAAGAAACCTTACGACCCCTTTTTAAACCTGTTAGAATCGCACGAAGCTTTTCATTTAGCCTAATTTCTTTTTAATCGGAGCTCGACGTCCAAGTTCCATCTCGTAGTTGTCGAAAATCTCCTTTCGACTGGTCTACTAAAATTTTGATAAATTAAGCGACTTATTTTTTCTTCTGTTTCTTTACTAATTCGTAGAGAATTAGTGATGAGTGAGAGACACTTCTCGAGTGCAAAGATTGAAAAAAGAAAAGATAACGAGAAGAAGATTATACGCCGAACCAACGACTGTCTTTCGATCTTTCCTATCGTTAGGTGTTAAATGAGAAGCAAACAAATTATTCTAGAACTGATTCATTGGCGGATAATCTTGCGACGAGGTAATCGAATACCCTCTCGAAAAGGGCAGCCTCTTATCACGATGCTGCTTCAGAAATGCCATTGCTCACCTGGCAAGTATCTCGTTACTGGCTGATTTGTGGCACTCGGAAGCAGTCACGCGATCGAATGACGATCGAAGACGCTATTACTTTTAACTAGGTCCGAGCTTCCGTCTCGCTCGAAATCGCTCGATTATAAAATATCGAAGAAGGACGGACCGAACATTCCGGATAGTTAAGATACCATTTTCGTGACTCTGGTGTTTACGGGTTTCCGATAACGAGTGCGCGACAATGGCTGAGCGCTTCTCGACTTTCCCTTTGACTGAAGGCCTTTGACGACTACGCGAGAAACGGCGCACGCGACATCCGACGCCAATTTAGTTAGTGGCTCGCGTTAACAAGAGCTTACCGACGCCCGGAAGATCCACTTCGGCCGAACGCGTAAAACTTACCTTCCCTTTGCCTTGTTTCCTGTCGAGCGCAAATCCTCTCGAGATCGAACGAAAATTCTGCGTTTCTCGAGGACGCCCTCGAGGACCGTCCAATGTTCCCATGATAAAACAACCGACCTCCATACGCTACGAACTTTCTTCCATCTCGCAAGACGCGGATATTGTATGTCGATGAAAGTTGAAGCGACTCTTCTTTGACCCTTCCAACCGATCCTCTTGTGTTTCCAGCCAAGATTAGGCGACCGCGCGATAATCTTCTTCATCTTCTTGGTGGCGCTATTTCCACGGGCGCTCGGATAGGATGGAAAAAAGATGAAGAGAGCCGATGATCGCATTTGGCTCCCATCCATCTCGTGCCGCTAATCTCGTTATTCTTAATGTTTTCGACTTTTTGAGCGTCTGCTCGACGCAGTGGCGCCATTCTCCTTGAGTACAGGGTGTAAAAAAATGTTTGGTCTTGACTGTCATTGTCGTATTCTAAGTACGTCTTTGGATTGGTGAAGATCTACGAGTAAAAGTTACTACAGAATCGTTCGTTTAACCTCGAATTCTAAGGTACACTTTTTTTCCATTATATTCTACGCATCATGGCGACAAGAAGTGTCAAAATACTCGTGGATCCGAAGTTAGCCGTTCAGAGTTTTGAACTTTGGTTCCTTTGACAGTTCTTATCTCTCTGATGCGTTAAATAAAATGCAATAAAGCAAATATTACTGTAAAATTCGAGTATAAGGTATTGGAGTATTTTATGTCAACTTTTATTTATAGTTCTTCATCGATTCAAAGATGTAGAATACGTCTATGAGAGTCGAGACCAAACATTTTTTGACCTATGTACGTTTCGCCTTGATCCTTCCTCATACAACACATACGAACGATAAAATCGATCGATCGATCGATTCCAGTCGTAGCTTCGAGGATCGTTTTCATTTCCTAATGACTCGAGTTCATCGGTGAATCGTTGGAGGATTACACGACGGTCGAAAGAAGAATCGTTGATTCTCCGTATCTCCAATGTACTTCGATGAGACCGACTACGGACGAGAGGAAAACCATCGAAGGAAGAGAGAAGAGGAAAATGACGAGCTCACGAGCAGCTTGGGAAAATACCGATAGCAGTGGCAACGATCACGATGAAAGATACGGCAACGTTGCAGATAAATTTTAGGGGTCCAGTCCGTGGATTAAAGGAACTTCTGGAAGATATATGCGTCCTCTTAGCCGGTGGAGTCTCTTGCAAAGGAAGGACGACCGGAGGAACGAATAAACGAAGAAAATACGAGTCGAAGAAAACCGAGACGCGACGATATTCGTCTCGTCGAAATTTTCGTGCATTCGAATTTCTTTTTCTTCAAAACTACCTCGAAAATTCATCAAAAATCTCACGCGAGAAGATCAGCGTTCGTACGAATCTAAGAATTGCCGAATGAAATTTATACGACACCTGAAACATCGCAGTGGCTCGGGACCGCGAAATCTGCCGTACGAACGCGCATACATCGTCACGATAACGACCAACTTTCGACGAGTCTTCTCTTCTTCCTTCCTTTCTTCCTCCCTCTGCGGCCGATCGTGGAAGAGTCTGGCGTTGATCGATGACGCTCGGTGCGACGCAAGCTTCTTTGTATCGCGGTAAGGTCAAGCGGACGGAAGAGGTTTCCACCGAGGTGGATTCACGATTTACGATGGTCCGTGGTGGACCGTCTTAAACTACTTGTAACGCAACGTATACACATGGTATAACGTGCCGAGGTATAAGTAGTAGGTATTACACGATACAAAGAATAATAGGGAGTAGGTCGTGTAATATAAAATGTTAAATTATTCAAAGAAAAAAAATCTGCAAAAATATGTGCAAGAAAAAATAACAGTAACTTAAAAAGTATTTTGTTGCAACTTCAAAGAGGTACAAATAAAATTATTACTTTTAAACATATATATTATTAAACATATGTTGTTTGGCGTACGCCAAAACAAAATTGTGCGACGCTAGGTTACGGGGGGGGGGAGGGGGGACAGATGAGGCGCGAGCGTCGAACGAGAGAGAAACGAAAAAAAGTATAACGGCAAACTATCCGATAAGAACGACGAGAACTTTATAAGCACTTGTTAACATATTGATTTTATCTATATTAAATATTTTTACTATTCTTAATAAATTATTTATTACTTTTCAAAAAAATACTACGTATACATTTAATCACTTCAGGTCGATCAATTTGAAAATGATAAGGAATACGACATTTCAAACCAGACAACCTAAGACAATGGAGAGTAACTCGATTCTACACGCGTAAACGCTTTCACGAGACGAATCGTCTTTAGCGACTGAAATTAACGATCGATAACAATTCGTGGTTCGACTATTCTTCCGCTGTCTAGCGGACATACGAACTTCACGTGCCGAAGAGTCGGAATGGATATTTCGAGACGTACAAGTTGCACGACGGTTTCGACAGCCTGGACACAGGATGAATGCGCGCTGTTAGCACTTATAGTGCCAGACGTAAAACTAGCGCCTATGCGAGAGATACGGGACGCATAGACTGTAAAGACGCAGTGAAAGAGCACTTTTCGTTTAAATACCTGTACCTACCTATGTTCTCGGCAAAGATAAATATTTCTTATGTCATTCTGAAGTAGAAACATTGAACATTAAAAAATTCAAAAATACCATTTTCTTAAAGTAACCGCTTTGTAATAACGTGAATAAGATAAAACAAAATGAGTTTTTTCTCGTAAGAACATTTCAAAACTATTTTATAGAAAGAAGGAAATTTCAAAATACAGTTAAACCTGTTTTTGCGCGGTCCTTTTTTATGCGATTTTATTTTTGTACGATTTTTTTTATGCAATACATGAATTTCAACGGTGTTGGGTTATCACACCGATGTAATGTTTTCTATCAGTGAACACATATACACTGCAAGGCGCTGTTCACCTTTTGGCGTTCTGTTCATTTCTTACGAACAGTCTCCCAACAATGGCATTCAATCGTTTTCGTTCGATGTTTTAGCAGTATACGTTTCGTATTCTTCGAATGTTTTTAAAAGGTTTTCACGTGTAACTTAATTATTTATTTTATTCGAAAGCACTTTCTTACTACTTCGTAAATCTTTGACGTATTTTCGAAGTGCAACTTTCTTATGCAGTTCATTTTCACCGTACGAAATAAATTTTCTCTAATATATTGTAAAAAAAATTATTTATTATAAGTATTCATGAAATTTCCGAATATTTTTTTTGTGTGGTTTCTGTTACGCGGTCCCTATCTACCGCACAAAAACAGGTTTGACTGTACACCAACAATCATGGTTTCAACCGTGGATGTTCAAAGAACGCAGTATTTCTGCTGTTGGTACGCTCGATACGCTACGGAACGATCGAACGAGGAGGAAAGTAGATAAGTCCGAAAGAATTCGACTCACTACTGATCCACATCGGATCCACGAGTTATTTTTGGGATAGGGCACCTATTTCGAGCCGCCGCTACTGACACTGCGCTCTCGTTTTTTCTCGTTCCGTCGCACTTCGAGCGATTTGAACTTTGACGTCGCGCTTTCGAGCGAACGTCGATCTTGAACCTCTTTCTCGCGGCATCTCCGCGCTTTGATTTTCCTTCGTGTTTCATCGTCCGTACACGCGGAGGAATTTCGATCTTACATATACACTTTCCACTGCAATTCGATCATCGTTTGCTTTTAAAAGAGTCCACAGCAACGTCAGTTTACCGATGCGTAATTAAAATGTTAAACAATATGGATTCACTGCAAAATTGCAGTTTTGAGATGTCAAGCAAGATTTTCTGCACACTGTCTGTTCGTGTTGAAAAATTAAATGAAAAAAATTCACGAAATATTACGACTGGCTCGATCACAGTCCAACGCTATTTCCATCCTCTTCACCTTTTTTCTGCGAATATCACGGGCGTTATTTTTCCGATAATTTAAGCCGCACAAATTTGTTTGATCGGTCGTTGTGGGTCTCGCGACTAGGTCACGTCTCCTTTTCGCTTGGAATACGAAAACGGAGCGACACCGTGTCACGCAAAGGCGCGTAACAGGAGAACACGACGAACGAAGAAGGTTAGCGCGGGCACCTACTGTCTAAAAAAGAATGCACTATATTGTCCTACTCGAATAAAACATTGCGGTGCGATCGATAACGGCGCGCCACGTCGCCTGGTTTTCTCAGGATGATCCGTGAATTGATCTCGTTTTATGCGTGGATGACGTTCGAAATATGCTCTTTCATCCCTTCCTAACGAGCTCGTCGATCTTTGCTAAAAGTGACTTCGGTTCATCGGAATTCGATCGCACAATGGTGCGAGTCGTTTGAGTCTTCATCGACCTTATTTCATTTTGCGAAAAAATAGTTCGAACGAGACTGGACGAATTAATAATATCTCGTCGGACAGCCCAAGAAATCCTATAAAATTCAAGTGGTAATCGCGTTTTAAATGGTTCTAGGTCAAAGAGGGAAAATAGATTGGATTTCGGACGTTCTAAAGAGGCGCGTTACATCGTAAGACCGTAGCGATATTTGTTGACTAGAGCCAATTTACTAAATAAATTCCATAGGTTTATCGAATTTATGCACGAGTAACGAGATAAGTTATCCTATGGTAACACTCAATGTTATGCAGACGAAGCGATTCTCCGCGATGGATGGATGGTAGTCGCTAACTGGCCACGTAACCCAAAATTGCAATTTCATGTTTATCCTTCGACGAATATTCGCGTAGAGAATTATCATTCGTGTTTGCTCGCCTGCGTATCGTTGTGGATAGGCTTGTAGAGAGGACGTACGTTATTTAGAAAATATTAGGCAAGAGAATCAGATCCGAAATCGAATTCGAAGTTTCGAAATATTTTCCTTTCCCAAGGGTCAAACGTAACGCGAGACGATTTTCGATAGACGAGAAATTTTCCATGAACTTTCCTTTCAGATCATTACGACATTCGTGGGAAAAATGACTTTTGTCTATTAAAATTTAGGCAGAAGTAATCATCGCTCAATCCTTTTTACATTATGAAGTCACTTCACTTTATACAGTTAATAAAATAAATTATTGGGAAGTAGTTTTATTTGAAAAATGCTTTGATATCATGTGTAAGTACATAAAGATCTTGTATTATACACTTTGTAGCACAATAATGTCAGCGTTTTTTATAGAATATTTGAATTAATTACGCATAAAACTTTGTTCGAAGAAATCAATTTTATTCGCACTTCAATAATTTTTAGTATCGAGTTTTATCTCGTGCTCGAAGGTTCAGTGTACGTTTGGTAGAGCCATTCTCCGAAATTTTTCTTTTTAGCCATCCATTGTGAGTCTTGCGACAGGAAGCCATTTTTAAACGTAACAGAATTTTTTAAAAGGCATCATATTTTAATAAAGTATAAACAACGATAAAGTAGATATTCTTCTGCGTTCTTTATAGACAATCGTTTTGTTAATAAAACTTTAAACCTAAATAACTGGAAGCAATTACTCCATATCTAACATGTGGTATAAAAATCAGAAAAATTCAATCAAAGTTGACCGAGAAGAAACAAGAAAAACAATTATAATGCAAAGGGTTAATGTTATTTAAATATACAACTCGAGGCGATAGACGTGAAACTAAAACATGTTAATCGATAAATTGAGCGTTTGCAGTCCTCGCTTTGATTCGCGTTGAATTTCTTCTTTCTCCGGATACCGAAAGTCTCGCGATTCGAGTAAACGTTCGCGAGATCAGGTGCGCGACGCTCGAAAGTAATTTGTTTCCTTGTTGTGGGAACTGCGCCATATTGTTTCGTCGAATTACAAATGGCATCGTACGGATAAATACAATTTTCGAGGGGAGAAGAAACGCGAAGAATCGATAAATTTAGGAAAAAATTTACTCTCGCGTTTATTTTTCAACGTATAAAGCATTACAACTTCAATGACGTCATGGCTAAAACGTATTTCGATAGGATTCGCTTGAACTATCAATTTTTCGAGTGCATGAATATGCAAACGTGAAACGTGCTCGTCGTTGGAAGAACTACAAAAAAATCTTACCATCGATCGATCAGTTTCTTGTCCGCGAACGTAGGTTCGGTTATCGGTGTAGTCCAGCTACCGTGATAACATTTATTTTACTCGAAAGGCGCTCAAGGAAGGGCGTTCGAACGAAAAACTATCGTTTCGCGTTGCCTTTCGTTCCCTTCCTTTCTTTTTATCCTCTTTGGTGGCAATGAACGGTCCTCCTCGAAGTCAATTCTGCTCAACGATATACGACTAGAAAGAAATGAAATACCGATTTTGTTGGGATCTTCGCCGATAAAAATACGCGACCTACCACACGAATCTCCATAATCGAAGATTCGATATCACGACATTAAGTAGAATTTCATCGACTAAAAATATTTGTCCTATCGAGTAACGTTCCGCTCGTCTTTTTCCCGTTGCGTTGAAATTTTTTGTAGGAGTCCAAACAAGAAATAGGAATAAGAAAAAGTGGTTTTACGTCTGAAAAATTGCGCGTAATAAGAACATTAAGATAGCCGTAGACGTTGTTAATTCCAAGGATCTCACGGGAATCGTTTTAATTCCGACAATCGCTTACGAGCGGTCACGATATTTCCCAAAAGTCTTCCAATCGTTGCGGAAGCGTTCATCGTAAATTTAATTTAAGTGAATTTTTAAGAAATATTTTAACAATCTTTGCTTGACATATTTTCTTAACAATTGTTTACACGAAGTTCCCCTCGACGCTGTTTAAAAACCTT
>JAITYT010000609.1:1440123-1453693 GCA_025433975.1 Liostenogaster flavolineata | reverse complement strand
CTCTCTCTCTCTCGCACTCCTTCCCTCCCGCTCCCTCTATCTCCCGCACCTCATTTTCCAATTCTCGCCCACCCTTCGACACGCACTGCGATAACTGGCGCAACGACTGCTTTAGATTCGGGAACACGTAGGCGTTCCGCGAGGCCAAAGGAGTCGCACTATGTAAATTCCGTGACGTGTATCTGAGAAATCGTTATTGCGCTAAACGAACGATCCTTACGGTGAATATGTTCGAGGGAGCGTGCTTAGAACCCGGGAACAGAGTCTAACGTCTTTCCAGTGTCAGACGCAACACTCTTGTAACTACAGCAACTTCGAAAGCGGAATAGTTTCGCGTGTGTGCACCGACATTGTTTATTAACGACGAGCTCCTAGGAATCGACGACGACGACGACTACGGCAACTGTTATTCGTTTCACCTCGCGCCAAAAGTGTGCACAGTGCGCGTGGACAGTGTATCTCGGAAGAAAAGGGATTTTTCTTTAAAACAATTTACTCGTAATTTCTACATAAAGGGTATAAACTTGTTTGATTGGTATAAGGAGTCCGATTAACGATTAAAAATAGTGAAAGAATAATTTATAACATACAATAATAAAATAAAACATAATATATAATATGCAGTGATTAAATAATTTAATTCTGTGTGATATATTTTGATACGTGGATAGACGTAACCCAACATCACATTTCTGGCATTGATAACGAGATTCTCGTTCCCTTATTAAGGGGAATTAAGTCGAGGCCTACGTATATATTTACGTAGTTACAGAGAATATGCGTTACCCCCAGCTGTACGTGCAAAAAGTCGACGCTTTAAAATTTCGAGTAGCGACGCAGAACGAAATTATTAATTCCGGAGATGCGCGCGGATGTATCTTTTCCTATTTTACAATTCTTTTTTTCTTTTTCTTTCTTTTATCCGCGTAACGCCCTCCTCGTTTCCTCTGTCCTCTTACCTTCAAGACTGTCCTTCTTTTGTTGCGTTATCGTACTGAAATAAAACAGTAGCTGTTTTTCGACGCCGCACGGTCGAGCCACGACTAGAGCTTGCGAATTTATGCGCGATGTATTGCAGACGAACGGAGAAAGAAAGTGGTACAGTTATATTGCGCTTAAAAGAAAAACATTTCTTTATCGTAAGCAATCGTACGCAAAGATGTCTTGTTCCGATAAAATCTATTAAAAAAAAAAAGAGACGTGGAACGCGTCGTCGTTTTCATGGCGCGCGTCTCGTTACGCTTTAAAAATCGATCTTCTCGTCCGTACTCCTCGATCGAACGAGTTTCGAGGTATTTTTCTTTTTGATACGTATTTCGTGCGTCGATAGGCCTATTCTTCTTTCCGACTTATAAACGTCCGTCCATTACGCGATTGCCATGCGCAGTGTTACAAGCCCCGGAGAGAGGAACAGCGTCTCGAGCAACGCTCATTGCTCGCGTTTTATTCCTGAAACAAAGATGTTCCGCGCTCCAAGATCTATTTGATGCGCTAACGCGAAGGTAATCTATGAAAGTACTTTCGCGATCATAGCCATGATGGGGCTCTCGCGTCATTCGGAAGCTTATCTTGCACTTTGAAAAAGGATCCGATGGATTTTACGACGAGGAAAGAAAGGAGAGAGAGAGAGAGAGAGAGAGGAATGTTGGCGCAGGTACAAGGAGATAGGCACGCACACGCGTGACTGCTTCTTCGGAAAGCGTAAACCGTTCCTGCGAGTGAGCAGACCACGAAACCCCATTCTGGCCGTGCATCAAGCGCAGATAAGAGTTCGCCACTTATTGCCGGATAATATATAGGAAGCCATTAAATCCTACGCAAGAAGGCAGGAGAAGGTTGTGCGGCGTGGTCGCGTCGGGATGATTTAGAAAAGGCGCGATGAAAAATCGCATCGGTAGATGTAGATACGTACACACCACATACACGCATTTATATCGGGCGATCCAACATGTATCGAGCACTCGAAGCTTTTTGTAACGTTAGAAACATTTGTCTCGATTTTCACATAAGAAGACACGATCTTAACCCTAGATTCGTAAACTTGCATGGGAGATGCACTATTTATAAACATTTGTCTCTCAGACGAACATATTATATCGTCATATATATATATATATATTATAATAATAATATATCAGGCCTACCGGAAAGTTCTGTCGTTTTGAATGAAAAGAAACCAATACGATAGATTACGAGAATTTCGATAGATTAATTAATATTTATCGAATAGTGTAATTTTTATGGTTGCTGACCATCTCTTCTTGTATATATCGAGCACATACATAGAAATGCAATGGTCGAAGGAGTCAATGTTAAAGTTTGCGATGACATTATGTGACGGAACTTTCCGGTAGACCTAACATATATTTATAATGATAATAATAACGATATATGTATAAATATATATGCATATATATTATTAAATCTGAAAAGTTGTTTATTAATCATTAATTTTCTGAAATGAAAGTGAATCCAGTAGTTATTCTGAGCAATTTAAATGTCACAAGTGTTTACGTATTTTGCGCGATCTGTGAGACGAATGTTTATGAATCTAGGGTTAAAAATCTCTTTTTTATGTCAGAATAGCGACAATTGCTTTTAATATTTTAAAGGAACTTTAAGGGCTCGATACTTCTTCGATTGCCAATAAACAGACGTAGGCGTTGCGACGCCTCAAAGCAGTGCGGTTTTTCCCATGCGCGTGCTACAGGTTATTGGTGCCTCGAGACGAAGGAGAAGAAAAATTCGTATAGGGAGAAAGCAGGGAAGGAAGCTGTTGAAAAAATGAAGAAAACGTAGGAAGGATTGAAGGAAAATCGTCGAAGCCATTCGTAATTTTTAATCGAACGAGACCCGGGAGATTCGTCCATCGGTCGATCGGTCGATCGATTCCCCGCCGTGAGAAGCTAAAAATTGCCAATTTGTTGTTCGAACGAACATCGAGAGGGTGCGAACAGATGGAGAAAAGGAACGGGGAAAAGAGATCGTTCGACGAGTGCTAGGTCGAGCTTAAAGAGGGTTCGATGGCGGTAGGTCGAAGTCGAGGCTGTTTCACGAGTCCATGAAAGAGAGCGCGACTAGCATTGAATTTTTTCCGTGAAAGACGAGAGAACCGCCAGTCCACTCGCGTGCCCGTTGTCAAACGCGAGTTTTCTAGATAATGACAAATATTTTGAATCAATGTTCGAACGATAATAAATAATGAACTTCCGAATAATGAAACTTATCGACAGCGATAATTTGCTTGCGTTCTTTTTGTTAAAACACTAACTACCGTAATTTTCTTCGGGAATAAAGGGCGATCGGGCAATCGAGTCACGTGACTGTTGTCAAATGCGAATTTCTTTAGCGCCATTTAGCGTACCGCGAACAGAAGGGGACAATTCTCGTGGGAACGAATCTCGTTCAAAATTAATATCGAATCAAGCAGGTTCGAACTTCTTCCTCTCCTTTTCGTGTTCAACGCGCTGTCGCGCAAGAAAGCAAGAAGGCTCTCTCTTAGACGAAACAATTCCAAACGAGTTCAGATAAAAGATAGACTCGCGTTGCACAGGAATTTTAACGGGTTTCAAACGAAACAAAGTTGGTATATTTTTATTAATAAAGGTATAACATCACGTAAAGACATAACAAAGTAGTAATAGTTAATTAAATTTGTCGTTATCGGGCGCGTAAATAAGGCGAAATGCAAACCTATGCACACAAAGGTGGGACACTTTTAATCCCACTGTGCCCGAAAGAGTTAAAACGTTCGCTAGTGAGAGTTTCATTGAGAATGAAGAGCGGTCGGGGTAGTCGAGTCGCTTGACTGTCGTCGAACGCGAGCTTTTTTTGCATCATTTAACGTACCGCAAATAGAAGGGGAAAATTCTCGAGGGAAGGAGTGTCGTTCAACACGGGTCTCGAGTCGAGCAGGTTCGAACTTCTTCCTCTCCTTTTCTTGTTGAACGCGCTGTCGCGCAAGAAAGCAAGAAGGCTTTCTCTTGGACGAAACAATTCTAAACGAGTCGAAATTTCATGCGTCGATGCCTCCTTCGTATCGTCGATTCTGCCGCCTTGTCGGTGTGCTTTCGTTAAAACTCTCACTAGCGAGGCTCGAACGCGCGCAAACGAGCACGTTGCGCCTTTCTCAAACGATTTCACAAATAGCGACACCTTACCGTTTAACAGCAGCTAGTCTCGCTCGCGAAATAATCTCGCGATTTCAATTCCATCGCCGTTGGAAGGATCGTAGCGGCTCGATGTTCGGAAAATTGGCGTCGATTAAAATACAGATAACTGCGTAGTCGCGCGTAATATTCGTCGCTTTCGCGTTACACGGTTACGTAGCTTAGTTTGCATTCGAACAGCGGCCGTTAACGATAACCGTCCACCCTCGTCTCGATGCCTTCTAACGCGTCCGCGCTTTTCGTTCGCACGAGTTCCGCCAGACGCGCGACCGAATTCGTTCGAGAAATTTCCCCTGTCCTTCGTGGCTCTTACTAAATTTTCACGGAGAATTTTTCAAATTTCCGCTCTTCCGAACACCATGACGAACGACTCGACGATGTTAAAACGAATATACGAAAGAGATTCGCAGCAATGTCGCTCGACTGAAGTTCGATACCGAAAAAAGCGTTGAACGAACGTTTCAAGAGTATCATCGCCTCTTTCGAGAATCGCTATCTCTGATTCTCTTCTCTTCTGCTAGGTCGGTACGTATAAAATGTCGCATTTTAAAGCGAATATACGAAACTGCATATCTTTTTTCAAAAGCTGTTTATTTAATTAAAATATGCTCCATTTGCTTCGATACACTTTTGCGATGCCTGTCTTAAAGAAATTCTGATCTTCAAAATCGATAAACTCTGATATGGAATTTCATACCATAATTTAGTCCCTAAAAGATGTTTAAAAAAATGAAAGTCGGTTGATGAAAGATCCGGTGAATAAAATGAATACTACAAAATTTCATATTTTAATTCCTCTAATTCCGCAATTATTTTATACGACGTACCCACTTATCCATTTTTTTCACCTTACCAATTTCAGAAAGGTGTCGCAATATTATTGTATGGTTAACTTTCATTCTGGTAGCAATTCCACTTGCAGATACAGTTGGATTCGTTTCTACCAATGCTTTCAGAGCATTATTTTTCATAGACGTTTTGGGTCTTCCACGCGGTTTATTTTCTAGGAAAAAATTACCAGATAAAAATTTTTCAAACAAACGCTGTACTTTTCGATCGTTGACAGTATTTTCTCCAAACGTCTGTTTTATATTGCGTGCAGCTTTTGCAGCACTATTACTAAGTTTATACTCGTATAGAAAAATTACACGAATATCGGTTGAATTTTTATCCTTACGAAATTGAAAACAAATGTTGAAATGTGACTTTGACAATAGGCAGTACGACTATAAACGAGGTTAAGCCAAAAACAAGAGCATAACGAAAACAGAGAGACAAACGTTCCCTTGCACCAACCTAATGCCAAACAATCCCATTAGTTGCTCGAACGTTTATAGAGAAACATCGCGCAAGGGAGGACATTTTTACCGCGTTGCGCGTATCCGAAGGTGACACTGGCCGATCGAGTGGAACAGGTAGCACGCGGCGCATTAAAACCGAATTTGCATCGATTAAATCTCAATGGCGCATTTCCGAGGCGCGGGAAAATAAATAATTTAACGACGGGCTCGTTCTGCTCCTCGCGGCGAGCTCCAATGAAATATGCACGGTCGGTGCCGCCGCTGGCAGACACAAAAGAGAAGAATCGGGTTAAATGACGCCGGGCTGGCTGCTCTGCCTGTCTGCGTATCTCCAGGACACGACGTTACGCCCCTGCTCGTCCATCCGACATCCCACTTTCGGCGTCCTTCTGCCTGCCACCAGCCTCCCGACTTCCGCCGAAGCCGCCTCGCGGTAATCGCCTTTTCATATTTAATGGCGGTGCGAAGTTATTGCCTTGACGCCGGTACACGTTCGAAGCGTACGAAAACTTCCCTTTTTTCGCGTCATTTTTTCCTACCTGTCTTTCGTGACGCGCCGAACGTCGTAGGCTCTATCGAATCATCCTCGCTCGATTCGTTTAATAAACGTGTCGCTACGCATAAATTCGCGTCCTTATTGCCGAGGATTTTTAATGTCGCGTCTTGCAGCGAATAAAATCGTTTCTTTCCTTTCGGAGCGTTCGATCGTGTGATCGCGCAGTCGTGACGAAATTTCAACGTTAGTTCGAAACGTCGAGGAAGGAACGTTTGCATTCGGGGAAGGATCGGAATCTGGGTCAGAGACGGTGTCCTCGAAAAGTCGGCCTGCGGAACAAGCGCTCGTTCGCGAAGTACGATTCTCCTTCCGTAGGAATTAATTCGTCGCATCCATTACGGAAACGTTTCGTACGCATATGGTGCGCGCCGTCACTTTTGACGATTATCGACGACGGATCATCATCCAACGACGGCAGAATCGCCTGGCTACCGATAGTTCTACTTCGTACGTGCGTCATCGCGTGTGATTACTTTCGATGATTTATCGAGAGCGCGCGAAACACGGCCTTTTCAGATTTTCGAGCGAACGCGAGACTGCGGAGAGACAACGCAGTCTTCGCCTTTGTCGTTTTTTTCGTAAGCGTGTTTTCACGCGACGCATTCCAAACAATCTATTACAACCAATTCGATAATCGCATTAACTCGTCCATACGTGTTATTGATATTAGCGAAGTAGCTACCGATTGTAATATCGATTATGCTTTAATGCAATTAACTCCAGTCTGATATTCCGAATGGGATTTTAGTGGCGTTGTAGAGCGCTCGTTACACGGGAAACGATGCGATAGACACGATCGGAATCGTTCTGTCGTTATATAATTAATCCTTTCGGTACGGAGGATTTTAATAAGCGGTGCGTCGCGTTGCAGACGATAAACGTTCCACCACGACCTACGAGGACGAACGATGCGAACGAAATTCATCGTCGGACGTATAGTCGTTGCTGATCAAAATTACGGAGCGCTTATTAAAGCCATTATCGCTGAGCGAGTGGAGTAAGTCGAGCAAGTTGGCGCCAACTTCGATACGAATTTCATTGAAAGCTCGTAAAAGCTAGCTCGATTCAGCGCGATTAGTATATTCTTCGTATCCCGAATTCATTGATTCGCTGAATCGAACGGCAAAAGGTGTTAGAAGACATAAATGTTTTTTGCCAGGAAAGAAAGAATTTGATTTTTTTTTCGGTCCCTCTAATATATTCTTCGTAATACTACCGATGATTAAATGAGACGATTGAGCAGGAGGCAGTCGAATAACAAACGAAACACTTTATTATATAAATATTAACTCACGCATTCAACGTTGGTTTGCACTCAGCCTTATCTCGCATACGTGGCATGCATTCAGTTTGTCTACACGATTCTCGCCAAAAGACCGCTCTATTTGCGCTTTCTGGCTACGCTAGGTCACGCAACACACATTCGCACATTTCTACGCGCGCAAACACACGCACAGATGCATTCGCACGGTTTGGTGGTTTCTGGAACCTTTAGCGTTTGCTACGAAAACAATCACGCATCCGCTGCGCTCTCACTTTCTCACTCTTAACTCTCTCACTCACTGGAATGCCACATGCAATCCAGATGCGTGTCCTTGAAACGGCATGCCGTTTAGACTGTCCTAGGGCTAAAGCGTCTACGCCTACCTACAATGGCAATTTTTGATATAAAAGGTACACAGTTGTGCTCTCGACGAGTCGACATTCCTCTCGAAGCGAAAAAAGGAAAGGAAATTATTCGCCATGACGACGACACCACTTCGTTCGTTCGTCTTGTTTACCTTTATCGAAGGCGACGGATCCCCTCGCATTTCCTCCATGCTAGAGAGAGACGTTCCAAGGGGAATGGAATCGAGTCCGACGACGGCCTTCGTTACGCGTCTTAACGGTAAAAGCAAATATAACACGAAGCGCGATGGTAAATTCTTTTATCGAATGTCTCGGCTTTGATACGTAATATCGCTGGAGCTTCGAGAGAAATTTTGTTTGAACACGGCGCGAACTACACCGACGGTAAACGTAGAGACGTGGAAAGGCGGTGTCGCGTTGATTCGCTAGGGCGACGAAAGAAACGATAGCGAATCGATTACACGTCAGTCTTAGCCCTTTCGCTCCGAACGCCGGATATATCCGGCATTTACGTGATAACCCACGGAGCCGAACGCCTGATATATCCGGCATCAGCATAATAATCCTCTGGAGGCTAAAAAAAATTTCCTACGTATAATAGACACGCGTTTATGGAAGTCATATTGCCTGTATAAGTTGAAAACCGTTAAATTAATATCAATCGCAAAATTTCAACTGAAATTAATCTATCAAATTTTGAAGAAGTTTTACATGCGTGCTCTCTTTTTAATGCGTTATATCTAAACTTTGGTTAAAATATAAAAATATTACGTTGAGGTGTTCGTGAAAATTATTTTGTTATCGAAAACATTAAATAATATTTCTATAACCGTAAAAACTGACTTTTTATACTCTTTATACCCGTTAAATAAATGTATATCTTTTATATCGAAAATATGAGTATATTGTCTTAAAAAAAAATCCCTTTTCTTCCAAGATACATTGCCCACTGTGCACACTTTCGACGAGGGGTTACGTTCAGTGGTGGCGCTACGGCGGTTAAATCCGCCGTAGCAAAAGGCTTAAACGTAAAAATGGCGTGTTACGTCGAACGGGAGCGCGGATATTCTTCGTTCGAGCGACGAAGAGAGGAATCTGGAAATAACGAGAGAGAAAGGAGGACGCGAAAAGAGACGGAAAAAGAGAGCAGGTCGCGGAAGAAGACAAAGAAGCGGAAAAGGACAAAGCGCGACGGCGGAACTTATCGCATCGAAGGAAATCATCGGTTGAAAACTACTTTTATACGCTTTTACGGTCTGAACTCGATTTAAGGAAAGCCCGTGGCTACCGCCGATAACCGCTGGGAAAGGAAACTTCTCGAGAAGTACGATAAGGCGCATATGCATCCACTCTCATTCTCCATTACTAAAAATCGTTAAATTCCGGATCCGTGAAACTTCCGCTCTTCTCGATGGAAGAGCGACGCGATTCGAGGACCCTCGATGATTATTCGGCCGACGTCGCCTCGAGAAATTTTGAAGGTCCTTTTGGCTTCTCGAATACGATCCCAGACGTTCGCGTTTCGTCTAGGCCACGTTTCTACGGCGAGCCCTCGATTCGAGCGATGTGTTTTCGCACCGACGACGTCACTGATAAAAAAAAGTCCAGAGTGTTATTAGGTTGTTGCGTATGAAATGTCGGATTTTTACGTGAATATATTTCTAATATATACTTTAATATAATACATAGTAAATATATGATAAATATATTTTAAATAAAACTGCATATATTTTTTCAAGAGCTATTTATGTAATCGAAACATGCTCCATTTGCATCGATACACTTTTCCCAACGATATTATAATGCATATATGCCTGCCTTAAAGAAATTCTGATCAATAAACTCCGACATGGAATTTCAGGTTCAAAGTTACACAAATGTCCTTACGAAATTCAAAACAAATAACAAAATGGGATATTTTTGAGAACATTTTCTTTGTTGAAACGTGACTCTGTGAATGAACAGTGCGACTCTGAACGAGATTATGCCAAAAACTGAAGCATAACGAAAATAGGGAGACAGACGTTCACGTGTAAAGAAAATCCGACATTTCATACGCACCGACCTAATAATACAAACATTTATTAGAGTAGCGCTCATTGCGATTATTTCACGAGGCTGGAAAAAATGAAGAGAGTATTGGTCCGAATGTTTTTCGTACGAAATACGAGAAATACGTTTTCTCGAAGAACGGAATTCGTGGTGTGAAATAAACGAGTCATCGATGCGCGATAAAAGGGAGGAGAAACTCGCGCGATTTAAAAACATTACAGAAACAAAGCGCGATACTAGTCATATCGCGGACATTCTATGCGAATACGTGTAACTCCCTGACGCATTCGATGCATACCGAAGCATCCGAGGACGACCGTCGGTATGTGTCGCACGTTCTGACTTTTCTCGTGGGCTTGTCAAACGAATTCCGCGGCGATTTGCGATTTTCAACCAAAGATCCTGACCTATCGTTGAATACGAAGTAAATTTCATTTCGCGGAGTTTGAATGGTTGTCTTTTACGTTATGTATAACGTTGAATCATTTCCGAATACAAGTTGATATTACTACGCCAATATTAATAAAATACCATACAATGATACGATCTAACACATCGGTTGATAAATTCCCGGTCTAAAAATAATCACCGGTAATGCAAAATAAAGCCTATACGTTCCTTTGATATCTTTAGAGTCAGCTTTCTCTTGCATCTTCACTTTACGATTAGCCAAAACAATTCTATGGACTTTTTTTTGATGTTTTCTGATGTAACCACTTCTTTTGGGCGACCAGAGCGTGCCGCAACATCGGTGTTCAGCAAACCAGTCAATAATGGTCGATTTTCCTGGTGCAGAGTCCGGCTAACACTTATCGAGCCAAGTTTTTCCCGTCAAAAAGCGATGTTTTATCAACACACGAAATTCTTTCGTTACATCAAAACCACTGTAACTTTCGAACCAAAGGTTAGATCGTCGTGACATTTTTACAGCTGTGTTTCGAAGGTTAGTCCTTTCTACTGCTGCTGGCGTCGTTTCGATAAGTCACCTTAACCCGGTCGAAATAACAAGATAGTTCGAGCACACCAAAGTTTGCTCTTCCAAAACATAAATACGATATACATTATATATCGTATTTATCGATACGATGGATCGAACGATATACATAATCTCGACTGGCTTGGATTACTTAACCCTTTCGGTTCGGCAGTCCAGTTTGGCGAAGTACCGTCACTGAAAGGAAGCGTGGGCTCGAAATATGCACAGTGCGCGTGGTTTCCATATATAAGTTTTTCTAAGTCTTAAATAACAGCTGTGCTGAATAAAACAGTCGTTGATCTTATATAAGAAGTAAAATTTACATTTTTAATGTGAAATGACTTATAAAATTATTAATACAAAATTATAGGTAAAATCATCAGAAAATATTCAGTCGATAACGCAAAATTGATCGTAAACTACAGATGACACTTGTATACACATCGTTTGAATGCCGTCGATATGCGGCGCTCGAAGCGTACTCTCGACGATCTCTCTACGCAAATTAGAAAATTGTATCGTTTAAGAAAATCTTCGTCGAGCGAAGCATGTAAGGTACAGAAACGTTATATAATTATCGATAAAAAAATGCTGCAAATTTAAATGAAAGACAAAGCATTCGAAAGTAAAGAAAGAAATATCTCGTGCTTTCTCAACGACGAAAATCCATCCACGTCAGCCGAATGCCGAGATAGATGCTCGTCATCGAGTCGGTACCGCCCGGAACCTTGGAGGAACGAAGCAGGATGAAACGAGCGGAGCAAAGGCAAAGAAGGATCGAACGTTGGAGAATAGCCGAGAGGGCAAGCGGGGAAAAGGACGACCCAGAGGACAGCCGTTGAAGAGCCATTGTCGTGGTGGTGGTCGAAACTGGCGAATGTCGTTCGCACGGCTGCTAATTATTCGCACTTGCTGCGAGGCTGGTCGAGCTCTACGCGTCTCTGTGAGTCCTCTCGACGTCCGGTGACAATGCGACGGCGATAGACGGCGTTAGCGTGGACATACCCGCGATCGTTTAATACCGGCTGCTCTGCTCGATCTCCGCGAAACGAATGAATGTTGCATGCGTTCCGCGTGCCACTCAGCAGATTGCACCGGCCAAGTTCAGTCGGATGCGCATCAGCGGCGGCGGCAGCGGCGATGGCGAGGACGTAGCTGGTGGAGCGATAGCGCCGACAGGATCATCCTCAAATGGCCAGCCCGCGGAGCTGATCGGTTAAGACGATCACGCCGTCGAACTTCGAGAAGCTCGTTGACCGGACTCCGAAACTCACCCTGGCTGCCCGCTTGTATCGACGAGATATAATTCCACGTCCGTTTGGCTTAGAATCAGGCTGTTTGGATTTCGACCGCGGAGTACAGAGAGATTCGAGAGCGGGAGAAAAATTCGCAAACGCGAACGAAGACACGATGGGATACTTTACGGTCTGAAGAAATTGGAGTTCGTAGCGATGCGAGAGCTTAGCGGAAGCGGAGCTTTCGTTAGACGGTTCTTAGATCGACGATAGATCGTTCGAATAATCGATGGGATCTAGAGATTCGAATTCGCGATGGATATTTCCAGAGATACGCGACCCTAAAATCGTTCGAGCAAAAGAATCCGCGATTCTTTTTCAAAAAGTTTTTGTAAGATAACTTCTATATGAACCTATTTTATATCGAAATATAGATTTGTGTAGATAGAAATTTTGGGACCGAAAATGTCATCGAGCGCAAAGGGATAAACGGCGTGGATCGATCGTTTGCAAGAACACCGACGACGCGCCGCAAATAGAATTGAATTAATTCGACGATGAACGATGGAGCGATGAATTAAAGTAACTTTGAACGACGGAGAAAACGGTTAATAAATAATGAAACGATCGCTCGGCGCGATATCGCGCGGTTCGCGTGGGATCGAAATAGACGTCGAGAATTACAATCGAAAATCCAAATCCAATGGAAGCGCTGAAAGTCGAATAAGCATTTTGGAAGAAAAGCGAACGGTGGTGGAGTCGAGAAAAAGTAAAAACTCGAAAGAAGCGTAAAGACGAGGAAGACGAGGATCTAATTAAGATCGCAGTTTCGACACCGATGCACTCGATTGGTTCGTTTTGCCGCTTTTTTGCGTGGCTTTCCGTCGATCCACCTTCTTCCTCGTAAAAACGGTGTCACATCGTCCATACGTTTCGATGCAGGACGCAGTCGACACGCTTAAATAGAGACGATGGACCGGAATGGAATCGCTTCTGGCCTCGAAGCCGTCGAAAACGGCGTCGAGTCTCGCTCGATCGTCGGATTATGAAGATGGATGCGAACGATCGTTTTCAACCGTTCTCGTCTCCCAAGTCTCGCGGGATAAAGGGAGGACGTCGCGGATTTCCATCGTCCAAGGACGTCACGTCGTCCTTCCTAGAATCGCGCTTAACGACACATTAACCCTTTGCACTCCGAGCCTTTTTTTCGCGCCGCGCACCAGCAACTCCAGACGTTTCGCAGCCCTTTTGACGCACTTCTTACCACTGACTTAAAACCATTACCCACATATTAATGTATACAATTTTTCTATTTTAACATTTTTTATATCTCTATGCCTTTACAAACGTAATTTCTTAAATATTAGTCTCTATAATTTTTCTGTGTGCGATACAGGGTGACCAATGGGAATGTGTTAAAATTAAATAGTTATTACTTCGTAACGAATAGGCCAAATAAAATGGATTAAACGCCATTTTTTAGAGAAAACTTGTCAATTTTATTGTCATATATATGAAAGAGAAATATAATAATTTAACGATTGAAATGCACAATATTAAAAATAGAAAATTGTTACTTGCGCATATGAATTAGTGGTATATGTTTTCAAAGTGTTGTTCGTTGGAATTAACACAGAACTGCGAACCTAGAC
>JAITYT010000609.1:1413813-1425786 GCA_025433975.1 Liostenogaster flavolineata | reverse complement strand
GAGAGAGAGAGAGAGACAGAGCAGAGAGCGTAAAAGGTAATAGGTTGGTGCGTATGAAATGTCAGATTATTAAGTGAAAATATAAAACTGTATATTTTTTTTCAAAAGCTACATATTTAATTGAAATATGCTCCATTTGCTTCAACACATTTTTCCCAACAAGATTGTAAAGCAATAAACTCTGATGTGGAATTTTTCTAACCATTCCAGTGCTGCAAGATTTCATATTTTCACTCCATTAATCTTGTTCATCTTGCCAATTTCAGAAGGGCGTCTAATGTTTTTGTATGGTTAACTTTCATTCTAGTA
This sequence comes from Liostenogaster flavolineata, assembly GCA_025433975.1. NCBI lineage: Eukaryota > Metazoa > Arthropoda > Insecta > Hymenoptera > Vespidae > Liostenogaster > Liostenogaster flavolineata. The sequence continues at coordinate 1,425,477 of JAITYT010000609.1, read as the reverse complement.
GCAAGTCTCCTCGTAGATACAGTTGGATTCGTCTCCACCAATGCTTTAGGAGCATCATATTTCACAGACGTTTTGGGTCTTTCACGCGTTTCATTTTGTAGGGAAAAATTACCAGACCGGAATTCTTCAACCCAACGCTGCACTCTTCGATCGTTAACAGTATCCTTCCCAAACGCGTGGTTTATATTGCGTGCAGCTTTTGCATTATTACCAAGTTTATGCTCAAAAAAATTATACGAATATCGATTGAATTCATATCCTTACAAAATTCAAAACAAATAACAAAATGGAACCCTTTTGAGAAAATTTTCCGTTGAAATGTGACGCTGACAATGGATAGTACGACTATGAACGAGGAACAGGGAGACAAATGTTCACATGTAAAGAAGATCCGACTTTTCATATGCACCAACATAATTCAAGGACGCCTCCTCGTAAGAGAATCTTCGTACTCTATCACTCGATTCTCCTTTGTGTACCCCAGGTCAGAAATTTCGCAGCGTTTCGACTAATCGTTCAGAATCGGAACACTATCCGATGTCTTCTGAATGCCTCCTGAAAGATCGACTTTCCAAGGCGAAAAGTAAAGTTGGCTCTCTTCCGCGTCGTTCTCAAAGCTACCACCAACGACAATGGACTTCGTGGTGCTACTACTACCACTGTCTTTAGAACACGCTAAATGCAATCGTATCGAGCGATTACGGAATCGTATAATCGTCCGACGGTCCTGGAGACCTGCTTTTGCTAGCCGTTTCAAGGCGATGCGAAATACGTAGCAGACATCGAGATTCTCCGAATCTATGTCAATTCGGACGAACCCGTGTCGAGAGATCGAACTCGAAAACCGAAGGGACGCGATATCCGAAAGGGAGACGTTGCGTTTCGAGAGCTAAATACGAGGAAACCTCGAATTATCCCGAGTGCACGAGTCTCCTCCCCCATTTAGCCACGATATCCGCTTTCCAAGGGGAAACGCGACCCTCCTTCGAATTAGAAAACATCGTAGTCTCACGGAGAGACGCTCTTATCCCGCTAGCATAAGAATGCAGATCTCCGTACCTTTTCTTCTCCCCTGTTCCCTTCCGCTTATTCGTTCGTTCTGCAGCTCTGCGTGGCATCGGTACAGCAAGCAGCCAGCCAGCGAACAAGCAAGCAAGGAGCCACTAACGCGAGTTACCCTAGTACAAAAGGGGGTCGAGAGCGAGACTCGAGACAGAGAGAGAGAGAGAGAGAGAGAGAGAGAGAGAGAGAGAGAGAATGAGCGAGAGGGAGGAAAGAGACGCCGTTTTCCTAGGAACGTTAGTATTCCGTTGATCACGCGGCCATCTTGTCTCTTGGCCCTGCTCCCGCCTTCTTTCATTCTTTCTCTACTCTCTTCTCGAACGGAGCTTCTTTTTCCTGTTACCCCCTCCCCCCTTCTCTCTCGCGCTCTTTTTTCTTCTTGTTCTCGCTTTCGAAAGCTTTTAAGCCGCGTTTTAAAAAGGGAGAGACCGGTTATCGCGGCTCTCACGTAAATACGTCTGGACACGGAACGGTACGTATCCACGTTGGTAGGTTGGTTGGTTGGTAAGTACGTGGGCGGTGGCGGCTAGCTGCTACCCGCGGTTCTCGGATAAGCTTGCGGGTGTCCGTCGTGCGCCGTTTCATGCATTTAAACGGGCACGCTAAAAACGTTATTACACTTAATAACAGGGAACAACGCACCGAGATGTCTCGCGTCCTGCTAAGTTCATCCGCCAGACGAAACTCACCTTTCTTTCACGTCTTCTTCTCGATATCCTCGCTGGATCCTTTTCATCCTTCTTCGGGTGGAGACCGCTTTGTTTTGGCACGATGCTTACCGTTGGTCGATGAAAAAAGTCTCGAGTCTAAAAACGATCTCTGTTTCGATCGATACGTATGGGATCTGTGTGTTTATGCATATCGTTCGTTCGCATGCTTCTTTGTGCTGACTTTCTTGGTACGTGCTAAAACAGAAAATGGTGAAATTATTCGCGTTATTGGCGCGACAGTCGCAATACGCGTATTCGAGTTTAATTTTATGGATACGATATTTCGCTCCGCTCGCGAATTTCTGTCTAAATAATCTTAATCGTGGTACGATCGCTACTCGACATATTTTAATTACTTTCGCGTGCTTTGGGCAAAACGCCAAGTCTAGACAGTTCTCTCTCTCTCTCTCTTCTTCTCTTCTTCTTCCGCACCTTTTGTCTCGGATGCAGAAACGGAGCAATAATTCCTCAAAATTATTGCATCGAGTCGGATCCTTTAAGATACACTCGATTCGAACTTTCCTACGGCAAAGACGAGTTCGTATTTCGGTCCGTGACGAGTGCACGACGACTGCCGAGTCTGCGATTGAAACGAGAGTTAATGATATAAAGAATCAAGACAAATGCGAATTTGGATCGATCGTCGAACCATGGGGAGAAAATAAGTCAAGTTGGATGCGAATGAGCTGTCAGGGCAGAACTTTGTTCCTCTATTATTTCCAATTTCGTAGCTACTTAGTTTCGAACTTCTAAATAAAGCCCCACCTAGTCGAAACTTTTCCACGCTCTCCTTTCTTGACGAAACGGTAGTCGAAGGAGAAGGGAGGAAGGAGGGGGAGCGTAATCCGAAAACGGCCGAACTATCGAAGGCAATCGCGATTTGTGAATAAAAATCTTTGCCTTTTTGCCAAAAATTTCGCTTATACCAAATGAACTTGACCGCGCTTTTGAAACACTCTCTCTCTCTCTCTCTCGGATGAGAAACGGAGGAAGAAAGAACGTCGTTTCCGTCGCGCGTGTAAAGTGCCACGTCTCTCAATTACGCCATTACGTGTCCACCTCTGCCGTGTAATCATTGTGCACTGTCGCAGTTGCGTGACTAGTGACATAACCTTTTGCACTCGACGCTCGTTTCGCGACGATGCAGCCGACGACTCGCCGCATTCATTTCAACAATGCAGGCGCACTGCACTCGTCCTCGATGCGACGCGAAACTGAATAGCTTCAATGCGAGCGCCGTTGCACCTGCGATAAGTAAGCGCGAGTAAGATCGTTCGAGATGCCAAAGTCGGGCAGACAGACGAGCGTTAGTTCGGACGACAAATTTACAAGGGCTCGAAATCCTCGAAACTGCGCGATTTTATTCGTGTTTTCGGAAATCCGGTGCTCGTTCAAACGACTCTTTCGAAGAATTTATAGGCGTCTCGTGCCAGAGAATTTAAAATTTCACGAGAAACGCACGATTTCCTTCCACTTTTTCCCGATCCTCCAGTTTCCTCCTGTTTCTTAAAAATTGGAGTGTTTTCCAATTTTCTTCGATAGTCCGAAACAGTTTGAGGTACGACGCTTTTCGTAACGAAAGTTCACGTAATTTGTGGGAAAATTTTAAAAATATACGACATATTCGTTTTCCATTAACTCGAATGTCGATCGAATTCCTGCACGATTCATAATCTTCATCGATAGCATCGTGAAAGAGACGCGATCGATGTTAGCGTCATTCCGAGAGAAAAATGGATGAAAATCGAGTGCCGCGTTCCTAATCAACGACGCGCGATATAAAGCTCCTTTCCAGCTTCTCGCAAGAAATCGCCAATCGGAGTGATGCGCGGAGGATAGAAGTTACAATCGCGTTAAAGCTCAGGAAAGACGAAGTGACTAAGTTATTCTCTTGATATTCGTGGGGAATATCTCTGCCTTTCTTATTTCTCCTATTTCCTTTCGTATGTCGCGGAGTATCTATACGTAAATATAAAGCGAACCATGTTAATAGGATCATCTACGCGTATATTTCCGTTACCCTTGATAATATTAAGTGGGTGCGTATGAAATGTCAGAAATTTAAATAAATATATAGAAAGCTGCACATCTTTTTTCAAAAACTAATTATTTAATCAAAGTATGCTCCATTCGCTTCAATACGCTTATCCTAACGAGATTTTAATGCATAGGTGTTTGTCTTAAAAAAATTCTGATCTTTAGAATCGATAAATTCTGATATGGAATTTTTTTGACTTTCTTCATTTCCAGTCTGTTTAACCCGTAAAAACTGTTCTAAATGTTTAAAGAAACGAAAGTCGGTTGGAAAGAGATCCGGTTACTAAACTGGGTACTGCAAAATTTCATATTTTAATTCATGTAATTTCGCAATTGTGTTTTATATGGTCGTGAAGAAATATCCATTTTTTTCATCTTGCCAGTTTTAGGAAGGTGTCGCAATAACGTTGTGTTAGCTAGGTTCCTTGTAGATACAGTTGGATTCGTTTCCATCAATGCTTTCAAATCATCATTGTTATATGCCTGGTCTACAGCGTACGCAGCTTTTGTAGCATTATTACCAACTTTATACTCATATAAAAAAGTTACACGAATAATATCGGTTAAATTCTTATCCTTGGGAAATTCAAAACGGATAACAAAATGGAACACTTTTGAGAAAATCTCATTCGTTGAAATCGGACTCTGGCGATTGACAGAACGACTATTAACGAGGTTGTGCCAAAAACAAAAGTATAACGAAAATAGGGAGACGAACGTTCACGTGTAAAAAAACTCCGACATTTCATATACACTAACCTAAGAGAAAGAAACGTCAGAAGGAAACATCGCTCGATATCATATAGCAAATTATAGGAAAAAAGAAACATTCTTCGCCATATTTTTAATATTCCAAAGCCATCGATTTTCTCGTAGGCATAACTACAACACATATCGATACCACGAGGCGATATCTGAAATAAGAAAAATCGCGGAGGTATAATTTAAAATGTAATTTATCGTATCGTCAAAGAGAAAAATATTGGACGTCCGCGTGAATACGTAATATCGTAAACTAAATTCCGATGCATTCGTTTCTGAAAAGCGAGTCAGGACGCTCTCCGAAATAAATTATGGAAAGATAGGCAACGAAGATCGAGCATCTCCTTGCCCTAGTTAAGCGCGAGCGTACATTAAGCCTGCGAATGTCGTGCATTTCATTTGATTTAAGTCATCGTATCCAAGCGCGGCCTTACCGAAGGCGATAGCTTGTTATCCTTAATTAAGCATTATGATTACATCAAACGAGCTTTCGCACATTCTCTTGCAGTCCCATTAATGTTCATTTCTATCTCTTCTACCTTGATTTGACGTAATATAACTAGTAACCAACTAGCTCCGCACGTACGATGCTTACGCATACACCATTTATAACGGCGTCTGTCAGCGCTCCACGGATGTAGATGCTCTCTAGCGATGAAAGAAGGATAGGAAGTAAAAGAAAGGAGGAAGAAATCGACACGTGCGCGCCGACCCGGTCTATGAAAATCCAGATGTCAACGAGTCAATTTTTATCTATAATTCGAATCAATTTCTATTTATAACGATCGTGAGATGATTTAAATGACGACTACGATTAAACGTCACGATGATGTTGCGATATCATTTTGTTCATTCAAATTCGAACACGTGGAAAATATTATACGCTGCAGTCCGATATCGTTTAAAATTATCTCTTAGTTTTCCAACCGTTATGGAGCTGAGAATAATAAGGTCAATAATTCCCGATTTCAGTGGTTTAAAAATATATTATAGCCGATGATAAAATACGCATCGTTTATTTCAATACCGCTTCGTAGAATCGTGCACGTTTCGCGAAAATCTAGGGTGACCGGTTCCACGACATTTCTTATAAATGGAAATCAAATATTCGACTGAATAAAAGATTGAAAAAATATATCGGAGTTAGAATCGAGGGCGGTTCATTGGCGAGTAGAGTTTATTTACCAATTTGGTACTGTGTATTCCCATTAAATGATTCACATCCATCGATTGGTGACAAAGTCGTCGTTCGCGCGACCGCAACGTGAAATTTTCAACCTTTATTCGTTACATCGAATCGACTAAAACTGAGAGTATGAATTCAATTGATAGAATATGAATAGATAGAATCAAAGATAGTCGTATTTTATTTGATTTTAACTATCGCTTGTTCTATTACATTGAAACGAGAAACGCGCAATACCTTTTCTGCCCGCGATACCGACTTCTTTCATTCTCATGCGTCACCCGATATCGTATCAACTTTTTCGAAATGCACGTGCAAAAATAACTTGGATGTTGTGTGCTCTCTTTCAATTCCTGTGGTAATTTTACACTCACGATACGACGACCCAGAATCATTGAATAACCTTTGTTTCTCTCGTCTTTTTGGTATTTAATAAATACTAACAAATCCTATAAAATCGTAAAATTCCGTTTTTTGTTAAAGAAAATATTCAAGTCATCGATGTTCTGGTGTCGCTATGGAGTATGCGCTGACGTGCGACGTATCAATTGTTTTTAGCCTTTCGGTTAGAGATCTTTTGTTTTTTACATAACCTAGTGTTAGGTTGTTCGGAAAGTAATTTCGTTTTTTCCCAACAGAGGACTTAATTAATTTATCGAATTTGACCGTTCATGGTCATTCGAAACGCCATTTTCATAAAAAAAAATACAAAATTATGCCACGCGTATAATAATAATAATACTGCATTTGTAGTAATAAATATATTATAAAATTTATCTTAACATTTTTTTCGGTTCGTGAACGCGTCTAATAATTCGCAGTCGATTTAAAACACGAGATCGAAATCGTCGGTCCTTTCCGGACCGCGCATATTTCTCGGACTAAACGACGAAGACAACGTCGTCACCGCCGACGATCAGATCTCTCGAGATTAAGGAAAGGACTTCCGCGTAAGGACCGGCCAAACACTGAGATACCATCGATCGGTGGTGCCATCGCGTTAACCTCGTGGCAATAGTTTACAACTATCGTTTCACGGATCTTCGGTTCGCTATCTTCGCGGAAAGTTTAATTTTCCGTTCATTTGCAAGATAGCGGAGACGATAGCGCCTTGCGAATTCGGTTGGGGGCGCTTTACGTTCGTACTTCGCAACGGACGACGCCACCAACCGATGGAGATTTAAATCGCATCGTGGAATGGGTGTTTACCGCGATTTTAGACTCCTCGAGGACGTCGCGCTGGCGTCGACACCTCCTTAACGCGGCTGTACACCCGAGAGGGAAAGATAAGATAAGGAAAAGTGGAACGAATCGATGAAAACCGAAGGTAGAACTCCCTTACGCCCTAGGATACTCCAGTGAGCGACGATTTTACCATTGAAAAACTTTCCCTACTGTTTTATATCGCCGATGTTCGCCGATGTTCGCCGATATTATTCACGTGCGCGTCCCTTCGTCGCCGTGTCGTTTCCGTTTTCGACGCAAGACGAGGCACGTTCAAAGCGAGAAAAATCGACGTCACTTTGCGTCTTTGTTACGTCGTCTCGAGCGGAGCTGTTCGAACGGAAAGAGAAGAAAGAATTGTGCGATCGGATCGTAAAATTCGTCTTCGATTTACCATCGACAATTCGGTCGACGGGTCTACGTTTATTCGAAACACGTCGGGGGACAAAATGGCACCGATAGCAAAGTGGTTCTCCAGCGCTCTCACTAACGCTTCCTACGTACTCATAGTTCATTGATTTCGATAATAGAAGTCGATGATCGAAGGAGTGAATTTCTAGCGTGTCCTAAATCCATTACCACCGCGACCCTGCTTCACGCTCGTTCTCTGCTCCAATTTATCGACGTGTTTGATGTAATCAAAGGATCGCGTAAGATTTACCGCAAATGCATAACTATAGTTATTGAGTTTGTGTATCCGATATCGAGCTGAGGTTTCGTCGACTGAACAAAGTCAGTCGATGGAATTTCTTAACACGCGAGAAAAAAAATTCTACCGACTACTGTCGCGATACGCGAGAGGGAGACGCAATCGTTGATTGAAACTCCTTAACTCTTGGGTCTAGAAGCGAATTTTTTACGTAACGATTTCTTTAGAGCGTTTCAACGTCGACATAATAACAAACGTTCGCCTCTGAACTCTCGTGGACGATTTTCTTTGCGTTTTTATTTAACGGTATACAGGAGTGAGCTTTTTATTTCACGTCGCTAAGCTGTGTTCGACGCGCGTACGTACGTAAGAGAGATTAAATTGAAAGGCGAGGTTCGTTTATGTTATAATTACGTTCGTTTAAATTTTAGCTTTCACGGAAACTCTTTAATCTTCGACAAAATCCGTGGAGAAGGGTTTCAGATGGGATTTAAATAATTTCCGTAAATGGATCTCTCTATTTTTGCGAGGAACGTCAAAAGCAAAAACGAGATTTATTCGGTACAAAATTTATCCAATGCACACCGTCGGCGCACTATTCTTATCGTAAGTTGTAACAAAAGATGAAAGCAATCCCGTCGTTCGTCGGAAAGTTAAATTTGATTTAAGAAAATGACAAACGATTTACTCTCTAAGCGCGAACGAATTATCACTGGAGAAAAAAGAATCGACGACGAATGATTCGTACATCGGCAAAAGACGATATATCGATGTATTATTTATAAAAGATAAATCCGCAACAAAGTACGTAAATTAATAGCGTAATAGAATATTTGACAATAAACATTTCATTGCGTTAAATTTATTTTAACAATTTTACTTGACCCGAATATATCACAAGATTATAGGTTAATCGAGTATTAATCGCCTAGCGATTAAATTTTATCGAGGACCGAGCTTATTATGATAAATTTCCACGTTCTGCCCCCACAGTATTCGATATTTAACGAATCCAATTGGATCGCGATTAAATTCTGGTTTTTTCGAGATTACGGAAAGAAGAAAAGAAGAAGGCCCCGAAGAAAGGAAGAATATAATTCCTCTCGCGTGATAAGTACAAGGAACATTTTTATAAGAATCTTGGGCATCGCGAAGGGTCGATCTACCCTCGTTCATCGTTGCAAACAATGGAGACTATCAGTCGGCACGAGAGAGCGTTTTGAAAATTCTACGTTTATGCCAACTTTATCTTCAAGATGTTCGCGCGAATGTACGTGTTGCGCGATCCCGTTGTGCCATGTGGATTACGACCAGGACACAGTGGACGGGTTGCATAATTGTCACCGTGGGAATGATATCGTGTTTCGTCAAAAGTGTTAAATAAATCACGAGCGACTCGAATTGGGTCACTTTGGAACGTGACAGGTTGTCTCGTACCATTGGTGTCGAAAATCCGTAAAAAATCGAGCCAGCTGAATCAATTTGTCATCGCGGTTAAATTAAGAAGCGGTCAATACGAGGAATGTGGAACGAGGAAAGAAGGAAAGACGACGATTCCACTCGACTTTAATTCAATATCGAATTCTATTTTTTCCTTACGATATGTACTCGTATTTTATCTTCTTCTACGACTGCTACTTTAAGGGAATGATATTAAAACATATTTGATTATCTTCTAATTTCCCTAATTGACGATTCGATCACACATTTATCTGGATTAAACGATTTACGTCAAATTAAGTTAATCGCGAATTCGCATAAATGTGAGAGTAGCGTCAGCTTAGTCACAACTCGCCTTTCGAACTTTAAGACGGAAGTTACGTACGATTTCGTTTACGATGTCACCGAGCAATTCGTGCTGCGAAATATCCTATAAATAAATATTAGCGAAATTCTAATAATCAGCATTTTCCGTTTTCATATGTAAAAAAAAAATGCAGAAATTCGAAGAAACATAACAAAAGAAGTGAGACCATTACCCACATAAGTACCAATTTATCCATGTTTCAAATTACATCACAATTCATTAGACTGAAAGATATCTTGCAAAAAAAAACTTCACGTTAATATTTCACTTGTAATATCTATAGTAATTCGGTCCGGAGAAATAAATAATATGGTTTTAATGTAGTAAAATGTAGCTTTCCGATTATAGAAATATGTTATCATAAAAATGCATCCCTATCGAAGAGTTAAAAAATAAAATTTTAATTTAATATATCATAATTATATAAATTAAATAAATACTATAAAATTACACTGATTTAAAATTAAACATTAATAATTAATAAGTATCAAATTATCTATTCCCCCTAAATCTTTTAACAATGATAAATATTCTTTAATAATTGTTTACATTTATTTCATATACTATTATCAATACTAATTTACTCAATTAAACCATATTACTCTATAAATTTTTAAGCTATTATTCGAACTTCGACTAGAAGCAACGGACAAGACGCGACGAAGGCGAGAAAATAAGGGGTGCGACCAGACGCGGTCATCGTTCCGTTCTTCTTATCCGTCGAAGGCGGCTCTAGTGTCGAGGAGCGCGCACCACTGATCGAAAGGAGTCGTCCAGGATAACAGAAGGCTTTACCGGGACGCGTACCAACACCGTGCAGCTCCTATCGAGTATTTGGATCTCGGGATGGCGCATTCACCTCGAGGAAAGGCCTCGGAAGTTACAGAAGCCGCTGCAGCCACCCTCCAACCATTCTCTTCCTTCCTTCCTGCTCGCGTTTCTGTTCCACGCTTCCTCCCTTCTCTCCTCGCGCCTCTCCTCCCCCAGCCGATCGATTTACCGTATCGGCGTCGACAATCTGTCGTCCTCGAGCATCCATGGAAACCATGGTGACGTTTCCTCGTCATCGAGGAAGGAACGAAGACGCGATAATACGAATTCGTCCCGAAGGATCGGAGCGTTCCTCGCAGCAATGTCGCCCTCGTTTCTTCGCTTTCGTCGATGCGCTTGGCTCTTTCGCCATTCTTCCGTTCATTTTGAAATGAATTTCTTCGTGAATTTATCCGAGGACGCGTAACTTGCGAGCTTTTCGCGCGACAGGAAGCGAGTCGCGATTTTCGACGAAAACCGAGCGTCGCGCGAGACGTTGAGAAAATCACTGGCGATTAACCTCTCGCGCTGGCAAAAAAAGCACCCACGCGTGCACCAGAACGGTCCAGTCGCACAGTGTTCGATACCTCGGAGAAATCGGAAAAAGATTTATATTTTCTAAACTAATTTATTTTTTATTTGATCTATTTAAATGTATAATAAAATTTAATTTAATTTATTTCCTAGAACTTTTTATAGTTCCTTGAAGGGAATATAGAGCATCGATCGATTATAGAATTTTTGTTTCGGTGACAAAAGCATTACGACGTGCGTGGCACGTCTTTCCAGCGCAAGTGGTTAAACGCGGGTCTGGCGGAAGTAGTTGACGAGGAAAACGTGGAAACACGTAGTTTTCTTTGTTTTATGCAAATAAAGTTCTTTTTAAAAAATTGTTCCTCGCTCGTTCTGGCGTCAACGATTCGCCCGTGCGACTGCGAACGACAGTAGCACGGAGTGAGACGCGTTCGTTACAACGTCAGCTTGAATTTATCGAGCTCAGGAATTGCCGAGGTATTTCCTGAATTCGACGCAATGCGATACGAGAAGGTGACCGTGTGGAACGACCAGGATGCAAATTAGATGCGCTTTAAGCCGAGAAGAAAAGCGATACGTCGCACGATCGTGCAGTGGTTCGGTCGATTCAATTCCGACACGAGGCCAACCACGGACGATAACAGCCTTGCGTGAAGATCAAAGAAAGGAGCGAGCGGGAAAACGTCGAGACGCTGATCTTCTCTCGGTTTCGCTCCATCGTCTGAGAAAAATCTGGAACGTCCAGCGATCGATGATCGACCTCTTGAAATAAAGATAAAATGAAGATCTTGTCGTTATCGTTATTTTATCGTTGCATCTGTGGAGAACGGGGAGAGCGTCTGGAAGAAGTGATTTTAAACAAGAAGGTCAATGTAAAAATCGC
>JAITYT010000609.1:1397331-1413302 GCA_025433975.1 Liostenogaster flavolineata | reverse complement strand
CGTTCTTGATATTTCGGTGACGTCAACGTCAATATCGACATACGAAACGGATAACGTCTTCCAGACGCTATCGAATGCCAAAAGGTGAAAAATACTGTAAGATGACGGTGACTTTCTCAATTTTCTCTCTGCGAATCTAACAAAATCCGAGACCGAATATTTTTGAGACAGGAAAGGAAGAATAAAGCTTCAACAAGGATCGCGCTTTTTCCTCGAGGAAAAGGAAAAATGACCGAAAGTTCGTTTTACTCCTGCCGTTATTGGTTCACTCTCGTACTGAGCTCGTCAACGGGCAAGAAAGATGCTTTCATCTGGTCGATGGTTGTTAACTGGACGATTGGATGTCGTCGGTTCGCCAGACTACAAAATCCGCTCAACGCGAGTTCGACTTGAAGATCGACGGATCGATAATCGCCGGTCGTTACACAACTGTCCGAAAGATTATTGATGTCGCATAAACCGACGCAAAGGGACGACGGATTTTCTTCAAGACGGACGTCGATGGCAACTCGACTGGTCAAGGGACGAGACTCTTTCTCAAAGGATGCTTTGAGATGAAAATGCGAGGAACGGTGCCGGCAAGTTGCGACCGCAAACCGTGGAATTTCGATGGAACGACTCCGCGATTTTCGCATTTTTAGTGGCCCGCAATCCGTGAAAAGCCACCGTCCAGATCGAACAAAGGAAACGGAATTACCTATCCACCGGAGCACATGCTGAAATTCCGACGAAAGGCTGGTAAAAAATAAACGTGGCGTATCGAATTTTACAAAAATTGCTATTTCCAAACTTTTAGGCCATTGATTGCAAATCTGGCATCGAAATTTCGAAAATCAAAGTTATGTATTGAAATTCAACCGGTAAAGGTAAAATTGATATCGAATTTTCTTTTGGAATTCTTTTTGTCGAAATTCATATATACAGGAAGATTCGTACAGATTTCTGCGCTATACGTCGAATCGCTTCGTTAAAACTTCTGCTCTTCTCTCCTGCCACGACGAAGCTAGCATATGTTAGCATCTGGTAATCGATAAAAAAAAATTATTTCGAAAAATTCGATTATCTCTTCTACGTGACGAGTAATGAATTATCCACGATGTCACGTCAGCGACATTCTCGACGTCGCGACATTTCGAAAGATCAAACGTCGAAACTATAGGAGTTCTAGACACGGAATATTTCCTCCGTTCATCTAAATGAAAATCCAATTTCAAGTCGAAATTTCGTTTTTTAGCTTTTGGCTAGCTTTTCTCTGCAATTTTGCGCCATGCTTTCATGGCTCTCCTCTCTCTCGCTCTCTTTCTCTCTCGCCATCACCGCAGCACGATACCAAGCGACGGTAACGCGTTACCACGAATATAACGGTACATTTTGCAACTCGATGGGTTTCTTTTACCGCTGCCCTTTATGCCGCTAACATCGCTTTATCCGCGATTCACGGGAAACGACCGTACGCGTATCGATTCGAAGCTTTTTGCGGATCGATTGGCTATTCGTTGCGTATTGTTCGACATATTCGTATTAATTAATTGTCCGTGCAGTGGATAAGGCGTGTTCGATAACGGGAGAGATGCGTATTCGTTTCAAATTACCCGAACGCGTTTTGAAAACGCCTCGTTTAATCTGTTCAGTCGTTAAAGGAAAAATTGAAAATCACTTCGCTGTTGTAGAACCGGCGCTATGTGATTTTTTTCTCGTACCAAAAGTCTCTTTCCAACGGATAAAAATTATAACGTTATTTCGCTACGCGCTAAGACGCATCGCAATTTTGTCGATAAACAGTAAGCCTTTCGTAATCTGCGAATCGAATTCTTTTTTAATTAGCGCGGTACGATAAATTCTAATCGACTATCGTTCAACATTCGCGTAAGAATTAATGAAACAATTCCAAACGATTAGCAGATGCCGTTGGACAAAAATCGTCAAGATGAAACTAAAAACAAATAGGTACGAATTATGCAAGAATCCCTACGCTATATTTCCTACGATTTATCGTTTCTCTGGTGAAATCTCTTCGATTTTTTATCCGCCACGAATATAACGCGTTTGATCGTACAACCATCGACTTCGTGTAATGACATTCGTATCTTTTTGAACGAGCGATCTCTGCACCATCGCGGAACCGCATCATCCTTGCACAGTGGATCCCAATGACGCAATGCGTTGCCAGTCGCGATCGAAAAACCGAGAATTTTCTCTCGGAATCGCAAGGCGCTCGTGAGACACGAAGAACAACGATCGAACGAAAAATTCCCAAACTGTCGTCGGTTTCCAACCGTCTACTCGACGTAGACGTGTATCGCAACAGTGCAAGCACTTTTATCGCCACCGTACGTACCCATGAAATGTTTCTCGCGCGCGTGGTTCTTCTAAATTTCAAGTAGAAACGACTTGAAAATTTAAAAAAAATAAAAAGAAAATTCAGCGATCTTCGATGGCTGATTCGCTCCACCGATCGCGGAAACGTTTTCAGTGCGATTAATTGCGCGAATTCGCGCGAGGAATTCTTCGACTATCGGAGAGACGTTTCTTGCCAAAGGCGAGAGAAACGTTTCGAAAGGGGTGGAGCGCGCGATGACGCACGGCCTCGAGAATGCAAAATGCGCTGCGACGTGCCTCTTTCTGTCTCTGTCTCTCTGCTTGCCCCTAGGCTTCTCCCTCTCCGTCTATCTCTCCACTGTAGTTTTGCCGCAATCGCGATCTTCGATTTTCTCGCCGCGGCTATCGCGTAAAAAGCGGAACGACACGACTTCGCACTTTGCCTGCTGGAACGTAACCCCGGGCTCAGACCGCCTTAGAAAGATGGCGCGGACGAGAAGACGATCGACGGCAGCCCGGGGAATCGCGTCATAAGGCGCGAATCTGTAGACGAGTCCGACGGTGCGGTGTGTTCAACGCGGAGGCTGAAACGCGAGGATAAAATCTCCGTGCTCGTGAGAACCATGAAATTTTTCTGGACGAAATTCCCGGCGGAGCATCGACGAGGTAACACCGCGTTGTTTCTTCCTTTGATCATCGATTCGGTGGTAATACCACGTCGAAACTTTCGCGTTACGTGTCACGACGAAAAGTAGGTCGTTTAACTGTGCCGCGACACGAGGATCATCGGGCCGAGAATTTTCTCCTTCGATTTTGCCCGCTAATTGGAATTCGAAGGGCGCGAGTTACGTTTAAACGTCGGATAAAATCACATCCTTAATAGTATCGGAGATTTTCATGGAAAATAGCGAAGCGAATGACTATTAAAGTAAATTGAAGTATTTCGCTAGTGCACGTAAATGTCGGATTTTCTTGACATGTGATCGATCGTCTTCCATTTTTCGTTATGCTTTTGTTTTTGGCGTAATCTCGTTTATAGTCGTACTGTCCATTGCCAGAGTCGCATTTACGCAAGGAAGATTTTCTCAAAAGTGTTTTATTTTCTTATTTGTTCGGAATTTCGTAAGAATATTTTTTTTATATGCGTATAAACTTGATAATAGTGCTGCAAAAGCTGCACGCAATATAAACCAGGCACGTGGTTACAAAATGAACCGCGTGGAAGACCCAAAACGTCTGTGAAAAATGATGCTCTGAAAGCTTTGGTGAATAATCGATGAATAATTGGTATTTAAATAAATTTAAATATGAAATTTAACAGCGCCTGGCTTGTTCATCGGACTTTTCGTTAAACGACTTTCATTATTTTGAACATTTAGGACTGACCAGATTTGAATCAGTCTGAAAAATTTCATATCAGAGTTTATTGCTTCTAAAGACCAGAATTTTTTTTAAGACAAGCATCTATGCATAAGTGTATTGAAGCAAATGGAGCATATTTTAATTAAATAACAGCTTTTGAGAAAATATATGCAGTTTTATATATTTATTAAAAAATTTAACATTTCATACGCACCAACCTAATAGTTCATCGGTGAAATGGAAGAAACACCTTCGTTTTTAGTCCCGGCGTTTCGTTCGATCGAAATCGTCCACAACGACGTCGACATTGCAATTTCCTTTCCGCTCAACGATGTACCAACAAAATCGCAACTTAAATCAATAGAAATAATAACGCGTTAATCTAGAAGCATTGGAAAGGAAAAGCATTCGACGCTGAAAAGTCGCCTCGCGTAGAACAATACGTTCGTGACGTTTCAATTCGTTTTCCATTAAGTTATTATAAAACCTTCCCTACTCGTTTGTACGTTCATTTAAAGCGACGGGAGGTTTTCGCGATAAGTCGGTACAATGAATTACGTAAAATATTTTACCGACTTTTTTCAACAAAACGAAATAAAGAGACGCTGGAAGCAGCTCGTCCTACTTTCTTTTCAGAATCCATGCGGGTGACGCGACTTTGGTAGGGGAGAAGTGCGTTAATAATCTCTCCGCCGTAGTGGGATGTAGATGAGCGAGCGAGCCAGGTGCATCTTGTATGCCGTTCTTCAGCGAGGTCGATTAAATTATCCCGTGGAGGGAAATAATACGGTTTTAAGGAAACAATAGTACGTACCGCGGGACATTCGATTATCGCGCGGGATAATTACGTTGTTATATTAACGGCTGACATTATCCTGGCCCGATAATTCGACGATGGGCGAATCGACGAGCGGCACACCCTGGAGAAGAATGATCGCAATTAATCTCGATAAAGAATAGAAATTAAAAATAAGTGTACATCGGGCGTGCATTCATCCTTTTAACGATCGCGATAGAA
Organism: Liostenogaster flavolineata; assembly: GCA_025433975.1. Lineage (NCBI taxonomy): Eukaryota > Metazoa > Arthropoda > Insecta > Hymenoptera > Vespidae > Liostenogaster > Liostenogaster flavolineata. The sequence continues at coordinate 1,408,603 of JAITYT010000609.1, read as the reverse complement.
CGACCTATCCTTTCACGGGACGAATAAAACGTCCCTCGTTAAATGAGTCTCGTTATTCTCTCGCGCGAAAGCAACGACTTTTCAACGTCTAAACGATGGAAGGACTTGGACGATCGTCCCGCCTCTTTCGCCTCTACCTCCATTCTTTTTGATTCTACTGACTCCAGCTCGGAGAAGGTATGGAAAAGTCAGTCGGTTGACGCAACGGCAAGTCGCTCTTCTTTTTCTCTCTAAAACGCTCGTTGTGTCAACTTAAGAGAACGAACTTCCGTCCGGACTGGGCAAAGTGTCAAAAACAAACTCGCAAACTTTTACAAGCGCTCGAGGCTCCTACTCCTAAACGAGATAATTTTTAATTAACGTATAGTTGCCGGATGGCATTTTTCACGGGACACGTTACTTGCCCGCAACACTTCGCGATACGCTAATTAGCTTAAGCGCCGACCAGAATTTCTAGGACGCTTAAAGATTTTTATCCTTTTCGTGACTACGATGGTACGTCGATGGTACTTCGTCTCCATCGATATTTCACGTGATTATCGACGAGAAACTCGTGAACGTTCAAATTTTGCCACTAATGAGACGTCTGTCTTCAGCCTCGATAAATCGTTATCGATCGTTCGATCATTCAGATCGATAAATTATTGAGAAAGATCGAAGTCCAATGTGAGATACGGGTGGTTGATAATGCTCGAACGCCTAGATTTTTCCATCGAAATGTTTGACAAAGCCGTCGAAAAACTCACGAGACAACGAAGAACCTCCTCCAACAGCAACCAAAAGGCGACAGAGTACGTGGACGCCAAAAAACAGCTGGAACAAGCTCGCCGACACGGAGCCTCGAGGAACCACTAAATCGAAGCGCTTTACACAACGCAACGTGTCGACATCTGCACGCCATTTTCGCAAACTCCAAAGGACAAAAGTTTCGTCCGGCGGCCACTAGGTGGCACGAGCGTGCGGGTTTTCCCTGGGAGTCCAGCCGATGCTGTGTGTGGGGTGTATGCGCGCGCGGCCATTCCCCGACGCCCCCGACAAAAAGATGTTTGCCATTGTCTTCCGGTAGCGCCCGGCAGGACAAACGATGCGAATACACCTCGTTCGTTCGACCGTACGATCTTTGGAGACCGGCCAAGCGAACTTTCCCTTTGATCTATGCTACCATTATCATGCGATACGAGTACGCGTCTACACCCAGATCGAGTTTTAAGGAAAGCGTCTGTGGCACTGCGTGCTCCTAAACCATCATCGATTCGATGGATGGTTCGGTAGGATGAAATTTAGATCGTCGACGGGCATCGTTGTCTTCCGTTTCTAAACGCCAATAATATCGTTCTTCGCCGGTAACCAACGAATCGGCATCCATGCGATAACGACGCATGTTCGTCCCGTCTAAATTCAACATCGAGTGCTTCATCGATGGTTTTAAGTATAACGCGAATCGATCGTGCGCACAACGACTGTCTTTGGAATTGGATACGAAAATCGGCAATTAAAGCTCGACGATCGTGTCCTTCACCTTTCCGATCTTCTTTTTTTGCTAGTATCGTTTCGCGAGGAGTCCGTAAGTGTATTTATAGGGGGAAGGACGGACCGTTCATCTTGCAAAACGATTTTAGTCGGATTGAAAGTGCGAATCCGTGCTGGCAGAGATGAAAGGAACGGATAGTTGCACGATTACGGATTTATCGATCATAGGACGAAGAGGAGAGGCAGAAGAGGCGAATACTGGGGAAAAAAGTGTGATTGTGTCTGGCTCGCTCGAGAGAAGACGCCGAGGAAGGCGATAAGCTCGAAAGAACTTATGGGTCGTCTCAAATAAGCTCGTACAATCTCGCGCGGATCGTAAAGGCGAAAACAATCGTTTATTGAAATACGAGTTCTGGGGTTGAGGAAACAAGTATCGTTTCTAAAATCGCACGATTTAAAATCAGTGCAATGACGAAAGAACGAGGTAGGAGAAGGTAAAGAGGAAGAGAATAGCAACAGATGCGAGCTTTAAATCTATATTTCACGAACTAGCTCGACGACTGGAGTACAATCGTCTTATTGTGAAATTGATCTTGCTCGAAAAATTTACGTTGGAGTAAAAAGCGTATTTAGAGCAGCTATTTTGCTTCGTTATAAAAATTAATAATCTCGAATAAAATAATTTTTTTTCACGAAGGTTCAAGAATAACGAGTCTCTAAGATTCATGAGATTTCATTTATCGAAATGGGCCGCGCAATAGCGATAAAAACCGAAGGATAAATCTACGATGTCATATTTATCTTCAATATCGTAAAAGCTCGAAGCTTCGTTATTTACACTCGCCAATGTAACACTCATTGGGTCGCTTCTGCGCGTGACACAGTGAACTGTTACGCTTTAACGAAAATTATAATCGTCATGGGAATAAAAATTACGATTTTATATATCTGTCACGATCGAAAATACTTATCTGAAATTCAAGCGATTCGTTAGCCTAGCGTTTAAGCGCGATGGGAACTATTATGTAAATTAATAGTATCGTGCATAGAACCGTCAAATTGCACTCATCAATTTAATTAACTTTACCGAGTTAGATGAATTTAAGCTGCGTTTCCAATGTTTCCATTGATTCCACTAATATATTTATCGATAATCATTACGATAATCATACGAATGCAAATGTTAACTTCGGTTCGGTATGGAAAGATTTTCACAGTTAGATTAGCAAAAATATAATACCCATTTTACTTTTAGCGAATTTCCCTAAGAAATTCTCAAGGACATTCGTCTTATCCTAGTAGACGAAACCATTCACCTCCAGTCAACTAATAAATTGATCAACTGGATTGAAGCATACCTCGCGCGCATCGATTCAATTTCGAGACTCTCTCGATGTTCGTTCGATGCATCGCAATCCATCCTTGTTTCAAGATCGAGCGAGAGGAATGCGACATCAAGGACAAACAAAACGCGACGAACTTTTTAACGGATTGCCTAGAAATTTTAAAGGAAGATATGGAGGAGATCGTCGTCGGAGCAACGAAGACGAAAATAGCGAAAACGAAAGGGGAGTAAAAGTGAGAAAAGTGAAGAAGACTCGATCTGCAGCGGCTTTTATTAGGATATGGATTTGGGTACGAAATGATTTATGGCGTCGACTGGTACGTTCGTCTCATCTCTTCTACCTTTCCGAGCGAGCCGTCGGTTACGCAAGATGAAAATATCCACGGAGGTATGACTCCTGATACATCAATTTTATGCGAAGCGCGTCGATTTGCCTTTCAATTTTCATGTAAATTTCGGGTAGATGGTCGAGAATTCGCTGGCGTTGTCCTCGCGAAGCTCCGACCGTCGTCTCGTCCTACCTCGCCTTCCATCCGCCCTCTCCTCTTTCTCTTCCTACCGCAAACCGGCAGGTTGCTCGTGCCAACGGAAAGCAACCATACCTTTTTCCTCCATTTTCAGCCTTTTTTCTCGTTCCTCCAACAGCAGGCGCCGTACGGTGCGCACCACGGTCCACTGAATTTACGTCGCGTTAGCGTAACCGTAGGTCATTTCAACACGAAATATCCAACCATTCTGCCGTGAATCAAAACGCTTCGCGATCGTTACCAACCGTGAAAGATAGAACAAAGATGTCAATCATTGCGGAAACAGGACGCAACTTATTCGTGTCGTCGAGAAGCTCCTCTTTCGATCGTGGTGCGTAAATCTGCTGTCGAGGAGGTCTTCTACGAAAGAAGGCGCGTTCGAAGCATCTGGAACGAAGAAAAGAAGGTAGCATGGGAAGGGAAACGAAAGATGCAAGTCATCGAAGAAAAAAAATCGAGCGATACGATAGAAAAAAATTATTCGTCTTCTCAAAAGGTTCCTCTTTTCATCGTGGTGTTAAAATTTCCTCTCTTGCACAATTTTCTTGTAAGAAAGGACGTTCAAAGAATCCGGAAGGAAACGACGATGGTAGCGTGGAAAGTGAAAGGAAAGGTGTAAGTCATCGAAAAAAAAAATCGAGCGATACTGTAGGAAAAAAATTATTCGTCTCTTCAAAAGGTTCCTTTTTTCATCGTGGTGTATAAATTCGTTCTCGCGCGCATCTTTTACGACAGAAGGCATGTTCGAAGCATCTGGAACGAAGGGAAGAAAGTAGCGTGGAAAATGAAACGAAAAAAGTAAGTCGTTGAAGACAAAAAATCGAACGATACGACTGGAGAGAAATGACTCGTCTCGTCGAAAGGTTCTTCTCTCGATCGTGGTCTTTAAATTTCCTCTAGCAAGCGATTTTCTCGTAAGAAGAGACGTTGAAAGAATCCGGAAGGAAGCGTAGAGGCCGAACGAACTCTCGACGATCAAGAAACGCGCTAGAATCATAAGAATTAACGCTGATCGACACCAGCCAAATTTCGTTTACCTCCGCCATTACAAATCCCGCACTCCCGCGCGCCATAATTCCGACTTAATTTATAGATCCGTCGCGAAAACGACTCTCGAAGCCGATAAAAAGTTGTAAGTTGTTGGAAGGTCGGAAGGAAGAAATCGCCAGTTGCAAAGGAGGCAAAGGAGGCAAAGGGTGGGTAGGTCGACTCGCTTTCGGCCGTTCGGCGAAATTGAAGTAAATTACCAGCGCGGATTAATTCCGATGAATCGAATCGAGCGGGAAAATATGCGTCGGGGGAACGAGAAAAGGTGGAGCGATAAAGCCACCGCACGTAAAATATGAGAGGTTTTCGCGAAGAACGATGGCGGCAGGAGCTACGTTCTGCTTCTTCTTCTTCTTCTTCTTCTACTTCTACTTCTACTTCTACTTCTTCTACTTTCGTGAAAGCCTTCCATCCTCCTCGCCGACCACCATCAGGTAATAAATATTGGTTAGAGCGAACGGAATTAATCGGAGAGGAGGTCGTGGCTTTGTCCGTTCGCGATTAATCTCTAGCGCGATTACCCGCGCTAAGCGGATATTCCTTCGATAGGTCGCGATCAAGCGCGACTGCCACGTCAATCCTTTCGTAATTTCGCGTAGCAGCGAGGGGTTAAATCGCGTGGCGTTTCGACGCAGAGCTGGCCGACGCGCGAATAAAACGCCCGTCTGGAGGTCGCATCGTGTCGTCATTACGTCACGAATAGATATCTTGGGTTGTTCGGAAAGTTCGTGCCGATTTTCGGTTTTTCAGAAATTTATTTATTATTTTATTATTCGTATTACATTTTTAATTATATATTTTACAATATACATAATAAATAATTATATTTATTATATAATTAATTTTTCTTCTTCGAAAAGAAGAAAAAAATTTCCTTCAAAATCGGCACGAACTTTCCGGACAACCCAATACAATAATTGCTGGAAAAAATGTCGTTGAAAGTCCACGCGTTCTAGGCACGCGCGTACGTTCGCAAAATTTCAGTTCGTCCGAGAAGGATTTCGAGGGAAGCTCGAAGCTCGATATATTTGCAAAGTTACGGTCGATTCGACGTAGAGGGTGACGCGGTGCGCGTTTGTTACGAGGAGAATTTTTACGTATGCGCGACCAGCACCCCCCGATTGGAACATCGGAAGGGACAGAAGGTTGAATTTTTTTCGATGCTCGTTCGGACGACGTTGACCGTACGTTTTGCTTCGTCATGAAAGAGTTCATTTGGCGGGCCGATCGAGGCCAAGTTTTCCTCGAACGGTGCCCCTAAGAGGTAATATATCTCCCGGAAAAAAAGATATTTCGGAATTGAACGAGGTGCCCTATTGTACAGCTTGAATTTCGTATGTATTTTCGTTGGCGATCCACGCAAACTTCTTGGAAACAAGAAGCTAAATAAACATTCTCCCGTGGAAGAGTCAAAGTTCGTTCCTGGACGTAAATAGGCCGTTGAAAGGGGCCAAAGGGAAGAAGGGATGGAGATACGATGGACAGCGGAAGAAAAGTTTCGAGCTTATGTTTGCGAAATCGCACGGCCGACGTATCAACGGATCTCTTTCCTCGTCCTCGAAAGAGAACCGCTCGAACAACGCCGCTGGAAACCGCCCTTTTAAGTCCGTCATTCTCTGGCTCTGTTCTCAAAAAAAAGGGGAAAAAGAAAAAGAAACGAGGCGAGGAAATAATGGCTCTTCGCGGGCTTCTTTGCTTCTGTCTTTAACGTCGACGACGACAAAGCTTAAAGGTTCCCACGGAAACCGCGATGCAGGAAGCCTTTCCTGCACGCTAACTTGTTCCAGAATTTCTTACGTGACCATTCGTCTCTGAAATGCATGACCGTGTCAAACGGATGACGGATTTGTACCGCGAATGAACAAAAAATGTTGTCGTTCCCCGACAAATTCTGTAGGTCCAAGACAATACATACATAACCGTATGAAATAAATTTTTTAAATACGCAATGCCCCGAGTTTCTCCGAAAGACCATTGAATATATTCTATCTTTCGAGCGAGAAACGAACGACAAACGTGTGATCGTGAATTTCCCCGAAGAAAAGTCGTACGTCAAGAATCGCATTTTTTCACCCTCGAAATTGAATTTTGTTAAAAAATTACTCGAAGTAGAATTTTATTCGGGCATCGAATAGGAATCGAACAATCCGATTCGGAACGTCGTCGATTCACATTAACCATTGATTCATAAACATTCGTCTCGCGGGCGAAAGTAATTTCGTTTTTTCCCACTAATTTTTCATAAAAACAACATAAAAAAACCGAACAATCTACTTTGCGCGGTCTGTGAGACGAATGTTTATGAATCTAGGATTAATGAGATCGACTCGTTCGTTTCCTTGTCACGTAAACACTTGTAACTTTGAAAGTGACCACAGCGGTTTAATATATGCCGATTGGTTGGAATAATTATCGTGTTCATTTTCGCTTTAGAAGATCAATGCTCGATATAGAACTTTTCAGATTTAAAGTGTGTTTTATTGCTCCTTGTATCCTATAAAAGAAAAATCGTCGACGTTATATGTTCGTCCGAGAGACGAATGTTTACGAATAGTGCATCTCCCATGCACGTTTAAGAATCTGTGGTTAAAATGAAGCGACTAACGGGTGTAAAAATCGTGAGAAGCACGTCGACTCGAAAGAATTTCCTTTAGATATACGCGGTGCCTCTCGAAAAGTGAAGCGCGCTGCACGACCTCGCGCAGCAGGCAAATCGCCGGTGAAAACACGCGGTAGTTAATCACCGTGTTTCTTTGAAACCCCTTCAAAAGCGGAGACTCGTTGCAGCGCGAAAGCCTCGTCTTCCTCGTCGTGGTGAAAGAACGTCGCGGCTTCTGTACACCGAAAGAATCGACGTCTCGTTATTAGAAACGAAGCCGTCGTCCCTGAAAAATCCCGCTTCGTCCGCTCAGACCCCGCGTGACTCGCGACAACGGACGAAATTCCGGAGCGAATGTACGCTCTATTTGCCAATCGTTCCGCCAACTATTGTCCATTACGTTCGAACGAGCGCAGAAGTTCATCCACTCGCAGAAACGAGCTCCGTTCGGTCTATTCGCGAGCCATGCGCAAAATCAAAGGTACGAATTTGCAAAGCGACGGTCGCACCATGGTCGTCGTGCCATTGTCGAACCATTCTCCCTGTGTCGCGGCGAACGCGGGAGAAATCGACGTTCGTCTCGTGGCAACGAATCGCGTTACACCGACTTCCGCTCTCATCGGGAATATCCGTCACGTCCGTGTCAGATAATTCTCGATAAAAGGAAGAGCAAGCGATCGAGGTCGCAAAAAATATAATTTTATATTTAATTTTATTTTATAATTATAATTCATATTATAATTAATCATATTTGTTTTTATATTATAAAATAAAAGTATACAAATATAATCGATCCTTCGAAGTCGATATTTCGAAGACGATTCGAGAGAGAAAAGCAGCTGGATAAAATAAGTACCTAATCCCTTGCACTATTTTCACGAGTTTGATTCGCGATGAAAAATTTAGACCAAACTCGTGAATATCACGAGTCTCTCGTGATATTGTTAGGATATACATAACTTCTCGAATGGATAGGCAGCGCCATCTATATAGAGTTAGGGACATTTGTAGGACAAGCCAAGGAGCCAAGGTATTAGTATTAAGAGAACCGTTGACTGAGAAGGACTTGTTGCGTATTATAGAATAAATGTGGATAAGATAAGAGTGACCCTGAGTATTATTTCTAACAGATATATCTGGAATGGAATTTTTGGTTACCGTTACGATTACAAGCACAATTTTAAGCTCATTTCGCGAAGCATATTAATGGAACGCCTAAAAAGCAACACTCAACTAGAATGTGTAAAATTTATTAAAAGCAAAAAGAACGAAGCGAAACGATCTGAAAGTGCACAAAATGTAAAGTAGCTTTGCGTTTACCGGAATGTTTTATAAAATACCATACCATATGAAATTATTAATTTTTATACTTGGGAGTATATTTCAATAAAATAGTTTATATTTAAATTGTATATTTACATTTTATTTTTCATTTTTACACCTGGTCATTATGAAATATCTGAAAATTTATTTCAGTTCAAATACAATATTACCGCCATGGAAATGCTTCGACTTATTTGTATCCCACTGTTAATTAATCATGTTACTGTTACTTACCCAGGATTTATTACTGTAATCATATGTATCGGTTAAAATATTTTCTAAGTTTTTGATTCAAATTTATTTGAATTTCACGAGAGTACCATCGCACTCCGCCATTTCGACTCCTTTCCCGACCATTCGTAGTGCAAGGGGTTAAAGATCGTTAGATGTTTCCACCGTTTTTTATCGAAAACATCGACAAGGTCGAAAAGGTATCGACTTTGAGGCATCCGTCGCGTGCAGACGCCTCCTTGTCCTCGTCGTTCTTCCCGTTTGCCTGCCGTTGTTCGTTAGATCGCCTTGTCAGGTCCCTCGATACGCGTAAACGCCCGCGAGAAAACATTCGAGCTGGCATCGCCTGCCTAGATAACGTCGATACGCCCCCTGCTTTGCCGGAAATTACTTAACCAAGAACGCCGTGCGTCTCGATCTCAAAGGGACGTTCGTATCACCGTAACGACGAGCGCGAGGACGGTTTTCCCTCCCTCCCTCCTCGCCATGTCTTTCCACCTTCTTCTTCCTATTCCAGCTTTTTATTCTCTTTGACGGGCGTCGTGGCGACAAGGAGAAGAGGCACGTGCTATTAACGTTGCACGGTTCGGGGGAGAGAAAGTCAGATGCAGCCTCTTGGACGATGAGGGCTGCTCGTGTTCCGTAGACGTCGTTACCGTACCGAGAATACAGAGAGGGGGTATTTCGACGAATGCCCACGACGTGATACGTTCGTTCGAAGCCCGGTCGGGTGATAATTGAAACCGTTAATTAAATCTTGGGATAAGCTTCGCGGGAAAATGAGTTTTTTAGATCGCCTTCGTCCGATGTCGACCGGAATGGACTCTCCGATCTGCTGATCCTCCTACGGCGCACGTATAAACGATTCGATGCTGGTAGTCGTCGCCGTATGTCCTCGGATTTTTTTCGATCTAAGGTGCTCAAATCGATCTCAGATAATTTCGATTTATGTTGAACATAATCACCCACGCTGGTGACGAAGTCGAACGATACGAATTGTTGTTCACGCACTACGGGTATGAATATTGTACGGATTTGATTTGGAATTTTACGTCATTTTTGAGGCTGAAATTTTCGTAATTTCATTGTCAAAACTAGACTGTCGAATTTTTTATCTTGAACGATTTCACCGAAGCAGCATCGAGAATATCCACGTTACGTGTGGTCGATGCGTATTTAGCCAATGAGAGTAAATAAGTATAATATTTAGTCGAATTTTTTATTTCAGATTCGTATTTAGCGCTTCGAAAATCATCGAAAGAAGTGCAAAGAAGATGATAAATTCGAGCTTTAGTTTTTTCTCAGTTTCTTAAACCATATGACTTGAAGATTTCCTGATTTTCATGATATAAACCAAAAGGCAATCGTGTAATTAGGATATTAAATGTGACAATTATATTTGGAACGTTGCAAAATTTCCTTAGAGTGGAGGAATGAATAGAAGCTTTGGAAACGTTGAACGAATTGTATTCGCAAGTCAAAGAGTAACGATTCTATAGGATCTCGATGCGAACGTAACCTCTATTTAAGCTATCGCCAACTTTGGATCGTCTTCGGAGAAATATTTGAAACAACGTGTCTGGTAACTACAATCAAGTGAAGCAGATTCGTCGGTAAATTAATGGGTAAATAATAGATCGGTAAACAATGGTGGATCTTCGTGCTAGTCTAATTTGTGGATCGTTCTGCAAAAGGAAGCTACTGCGTCGTCGAGGAGACAGGCCCGAGTAATTTATAGATACTCTAATATCGAAAATTCACACTGAATAGTTGGCGTGGGAAGCGAGAGACGAAAAGGGTTTCGCCCGTGGGATGTAGGAAGGAGAAAAGGAGGTTATAAATTTTCGAACTGAGCTGACCCACGTGTACCAGCTACGACGAGCAAACTCTGACGATAATTTTTCCGCGCAACGTAAATCAAAGTGTCTCGTAAAAAAAATGCCGCTCGAGCAAAGGACGATTTTCGGATGACATCGCGTGACCGTATGTGTATTTGTGTTTACGATACCAATAAGAAAGAAGAAACGCTTCTTCCTGTCTCACTGAAAGTCATCCAAGAGCGTCATTGTTCTCGATTTTGAAGATCACTTTAGGTTTTGAACTTACGATATCGATATAAATTTTGTTGCCATAATTTACCGAATTCATCAGGATACACATGTTGAAAACAAACAACTTTTATTTCAACGTCGCAGGTCGATCGCAAAACTTTCTCATTCTATTTCAATAGAATGGATTTCAATCATTCTTAAATATTTCCACGATACTCCGAATTTGAGAGATCATAATCGTGGAAACTATCGAAACGACCGTATCCCGATAAATTAACGTCTACTATTTAATAAAATGTCGATCAATCGTCGTTACGAACGAATTATGGACGTTCGAACAGTTGTAATTATTTCACAGTACCGCAACGAGCGTGGATGCGATGTTGATTATGAAATTTTAGCGATATCGTTTTAACCCTTTTAGTGCCAGACGCAAAACTGTCGCATATTCGAGAGACACGGGACGCGTAGATTGAAAAATGATTATTTACAGTAACAAAACAAAACATGTACTAGATGGGATATGGAGGTCGTTTTTTTCGCGGACTATAGTTTTGCGAAGGACTCGTATATTATCTAAACAATTAAAGAAAGTTATGAACAAAAAAATTAATAATTTCTCGCTTATATTTATCATCTCGCGAGACGTCTACGATATACTCGTACAAATGTGTCAAAA
>JAITYT010000609.1:1364628-1389446 GCA_025433975.1 Liostenogaster flavolineata | reverse complement strand
AAAAAAAAAAAGGACGAGACAACGCGGCGATCGTTTTACAATACGAAAGTGGTTCGCGTTTCGGAATCCAGGAGGATTTTCCTAACCTTCAACCTTTTCTTCGTGATCGACGACGATTTCTGTCTTTCTCCACTTTGGCCCTTGTCATTGATCCTGTAAATTGTTCGTTTCGTTAGCAAGGGTAGCAAGGACGCGCTCAGTGAGGACAATTCAGAGGCCAAAGCGATCGCGACGAAAGTTTGATCGGTCAATTCGTGGCTGCACTTATCACGATGTAAAAAATTAATAAAGCGCGAGAGTAAAACGACCTTACGATTTTCTGTCGCAGGATTTCTAAGACCTGGCACGAGAGACGACACCGCGAGCAACTTTGGACTTCTCGACCAAATAGCGGCACTGCTGTGGCTACGCGAGAATATCGCGGAGTTCGGCGGGGATCCCGACAGTGTGACCCTAGTGGGCCACGGAACCGGCGCCATCTTCGCCAATTTACTTTTGATTAGTCCAGTTGCCAACAGCAAAGGTGAGCGAGAAGACGCGCCTCGCGCTATCGTAATGTTAATTCGAACAAATTCAAGTTTGGCCGTAGGAGGCACAATTGGAAGTGTCATTCAACGCGTTAAATTCGAACAAAGTTCGCTTTTGATACACTCGAATACAACGAGCTGAAATCTTGTAACGACATCGAGGTGACCTAAAAGAAATATGGTAACACCAAGAAAAAAGTTGTAAGTAATCAAAGACTACGGATCGAATGAAAGTAGTCGAAGCATTTGCGAATCCACTATTTGAATCCATTTGAAAATCCAGCATTTACGATCAGTTCCAGAGTTAGCGCCTAATCCAAGACGAGGAGCCATCAAACAGACATCGATACGCATTTCTTTGTACAATTGTTGACGTAACTAAGAAGGACAGAGAGTATAAGTCCATTGCTATTCGCGTCAGTCTTCTACTTCCCCGACCGACACGTTTTCTTAGTGTTCTTCGTGCATAATAATCTCTACAACGCGATAATATATTCAACGTTAAAGTAAAGCGGAATAAAGATAATATCGTTTGTAATTATTTTTTAAATTACAATTCTCTCGCGGCGAACGATCGTACGCAGATTTTTACGACCGAATAGAAATTGTTCGTATTAATTGAGCGAGTATTACGTTGAGATTGTTTGACCAGGCCTGGAAGATCATCACCATATCAGAAATAAGAGAGGGATTTTCTCGTGCTATTTTTCTTCCTGCCCGCAGGAAAAGAAGCTTTTGCATAAATTCCTCCCTTCCAACCTTCTAAGAATGTTAACGTTGTGCCGGACAGATTTTATGGACCGAAGGAGTTAGAAGCATGACTTGCTCGTACCAAAAAGTACTTCGTAACTTGGCCGGATAACCAAAATACCTCAGGAACGTATCCTACCTCGCGGTCTTCTATCGATTTTACGCGGTACATAAAGAGATACAAAGAAACGAGGAGTAAGAAAAATCGCGAAAAGCTGACGGTAAGGGGCAAAGTATGGGAAAACAAAAAAGTGGAAAGAAATTTTACCATGTCAGAACGGAAGTCCAGAAAGTAGAGTAAACACGTATAATACGGATAACATACATTTTATTGAAATAGACAAGCAATAAGAGAGACATATGCATAAAAGAGAGAGAGAGAGAGAGAAAGCTGGATAAAAAATGGAAGAGGATGTATTGTACAGGGTGACCAATGGGAATGTGTCGAAAGTTACGCCGTACAACCTCTAAATATCTCAGAGCTGATAAATAGTATTAAAAAAGGCAGTCGCGGCATTCCAACATCTAGGTTAGACAATGTATTTCAAAGTTTTTCAAACGATTGCAGTTCCGTGTTAATTCCAACGGACAACACTTTGAAAACATATACCACTGATTCATATGCGCGAGCAAAAATTGTCTTTTTTTTATATTGTGCATTTCAATCGTTAAATTATTATATTTCTCTTTCATATATACGATAATAAAATTGGCAAGTTTTCTCTACAAAATGGCGTTTAATTCATTTTATTTGGCCTATTCGTTACGAAGTAATAACTACTTACTTTTAACAGATTCCCATTGGTCACCCTGTATCGAGGTACCGACATCGTTCATCTCGAGCGTGAGCTGAGAATTCTATCGGTACTCAGACTCCGTCTAACATACGAAACCAGCAGCATGTCGCGTCAGACATCACATGGTTTTTTTCAAAGGCAAAATGGCAAAAATTAAAGCGCGAAGTGTTTAATCGAAAAATTGGTCGACGGGTAAACTCGAGTCGCGTTTGTTCCTCGTATCAGGATGGAAAATTTGTTCTCTTTGGCGACTGGAGTTCACGTTAATCGGCGCAACGAGAGGAGATTCGCATGCGAAAGGAAGATGGAGGAGAAACGAAAGGAAAGAGGCAAACCCTAACGACGATTTCTGATCGTTTCCACGTGAAATTGGACACATTATGGACGGTCATACGGTACAACGAGAGTTACGTATCGAGATCGTGATTCCCGAGTTGGCAAGGGATAATCGCTGGATTAATTGGATGGATCGAGCACTGGCGTAGCAGTGCGCGCGGCATACGCGCATGCAAATGCATTCGACTGCAGCTGCAGTCAAAGCCGCGAGGCGGATAGGTATGGGGCTACGTAGGGCTGAGAGAGGAAAAGGGAGATCGTGTGTGCGCGCGTGTTACAGCGTATATTCGTTAATCGGTGCCATTTACGGCTTCGCGCGTTCTCCCGCGCCAATCGCCTTCGGTCTTTGCAAATGGATCCGACTAGTCGAAGGTGCAGCAACAGAAGTAACGCGTGATTTAGTGGAACAGCCGCCGGTTAAAGAAACAAGGAGACGAGGAGAAAGGAGGAGAGGATGTTGGGAATACGGCGGAGATTCTGGAAATACACTCTTCTCGTTCCAATGCGACTCGATATTGCCTAAAAGAAGTCAAAATGACTGCTTTGTGAAAGAATTCATAAAAAATATTTAAAATTAATTTTTATATTGTTTTATATTATTTAAAGTCACATAATACGTTGTTAGTAAGTGTTAAATAATAAAGAAACTTTACTTCGCTTAGAAAAGAATTTTCCAAGAAAATGTAGGCATACGACAAAGCAGTCAAAATGGCTTCTTCTAGTGTTAAACAGACGCAACACGCGATACGAAGCTCGGGGAACGCGGCGCGTCGAAACGTCAGCGACGTGATTTTTAATAAAATTTTTAATTAAACGATTAATACGACTAAGTCGACACACTAAGCGAACGACGGTCGACTTAATCGTTGAGAGTTAAGAATACGGAATTAAATATCGGGTGAAAGGTAAAGAGCGATAGACGCCAGAGAGGACGAGAGAAAGATAGAGAGGAAGAGACAGGGGGGAATAGAAGGAGCGAATGAAAGGAAATAAAGGAAAAGGAAGGAATACGGCGAGAAGGGGAAGAAGACGTCGACCATTTTTCACTCGCGTCCTGCGGTGGCGAGCGTTCGAAGGAACTTTTCTCTTCCAGCCGGGCGCACAATGCGTTCTCCCGTCTAGCCAATAATTATATTGTGCAATGAAAAATAACCGGACTTAATATTTTATACGTCGAGGCAGGTGGCTGCCCGACCAAACGACCGACCGACCAACGGACGAGGACGCTGCGTTATTAATCGTTCGCGCCTTTTGTGCACGCAGGTCTGTTCAAGCGAGCCATTCTGATGTCCGGCTCTGCGATGAGCTCGAACGCCATCGGCAAGGCGCCACTACAGATTACCAAGCAGGTAGGACAAACAATCCGTAATCTATGGCGAAGGGATCGTATTCTCTTCCATTCTCATCGTATCTTTCTTTCCCTTCAATTTTTTTTCCCCCAATCTTTTTCTCTCTTTTATCCTAAAATCATCGAATTTTATTCGTAGCCTTTCAGCGTGAAAATTCACGTCGTATTAATTCCGCCTGACCTTTGTTCTTCTGGGAAGCTCGACGATATTTTATTCGAATATTTATTCCGACGAACATTTTATTGGGTTTCAATGACGTTTTCTCGGCAAATATAAGTATATATCTGCCGACAAAAAATTCGAGCGAAGCGACTCCTTTCGGTGACGGGGAACTGATATTTGATTCGACATTTTTTAAGCGCGAAGCAAACATTAAGGCGAACTCTAATGTTTAGCGGAGCAATAATACGGAGAAAAATGCGGCGCGATATGAGCGATGGACGTGCCACGTGTGATTTGTTACGCGGCAAGGAATTGTTTGACTGGATGGGCGAGCGGGCATAGGATTCGAAGGTAACGAAGATTAATCGATGAACGTTACACCGTTGTCGATCTACGTTTAATAACACGGCGCGTACCTGTTCCTTCTCGTAGTCGAGCGCATATTTTATGTCGTCCTTCGATAATCTGAAAATTCTCCCAGAGCATCGAGGAGAACGATCGCCACTCTCTTCACGTTTTTACCTTCTCGTAATAATCGCTATCGCTCCACCGATAAACGTTGCCCGATAACGCATGAATTTTCGCAACAACGAGCTTTTAAACGGCAAAATCTAGAACATTGCGCCGCGTAGGAAGCGTAATGCGTTCCCCATAAGTGCATGTAAATTAGCGATGTGTAGGAAGGAATGAACAAAAAAAAATAAAAAAAAAAAACCCATACGTTCATTATTCGGAGCAACGCGAAGCGTTTTTATTATACGCGCGTGTCCACGTTTTTCCCGCTTTCTCCGTATTCCTCCATTTATATGCAAACACTTCTTTATCGGCATAAATTGCTCGAGTATATATCGATAGAATCGGTTCGCCGAACTACCAATTCATTTTATTCGCAGGTCGTAGATACCTACCTGCGCGTTCTCATGAAATTAATTTCATATTTCCCGGAAAATATTCCGATTAAAATTAGAAATCAATCGTTGGCGAGTATTCGTTCTTTTCAACATATTTTAACGTCGACTCATCCACGCGTGCCTCGATACGCACGATTTACCAATGGAGATGCGTCGTAAAAATTTCGTAGTGACTTCGACTCTCGTTTCTGTCGCTTTCCACTCGTGACTTCGACGTTCTCCAATGTTCGTTCTTCGAATTACACCGTACGAAAAAATCACTACGGTACGTTGAAGAATCCGCTGCTCGGTGTCTTACGCTCGAAATGCAAGATAAAATTCCATTTATTCGCGGATCGCATATAAATCGCGGTTCAACGGATAGAAAACACACGAACGACTCCGATAAAACCTTAACAAACGGATATTTACCGAGAGGTATTTGCCGATCGAGACTGCGCGTAACTCTAACGCCATTCCGTTCGTTCCTCTCCGTTCTTCGTCTCCTCGCCTTTCTGTGATTCCGCTCTCGAAAATTGACAACGCGATACGGAGTATTCTGGAGGAAAAAAGGCCAAAAAGGGAGGACTGTCCCTAGTCGCGTTTCGAGCTCGTCTCGTTATCGAGATCGTTATCGCGCCGTCTAACAATCCGCTTTACCTCCGGCATCGATAAAGTCGTGATCGTCGATACGGGAAAATTCAGTCGAAGGCGCCGTGCCTCCTCTCACGACTGCTCCCAGCAATTTGGGATGCGAGTGCATACGTACATACAGTCGTCGACAAAATGACGAGTGTTCGAGTTCGTAGCAGAAATCATTCGAAATTTTTTTATGGAATGGAATCCGTTAAAGCGGACATGGCCGACTGTTTTTGCCCCTGGTCCGGATTGGAAAAAAGATGTTTGCACGGGCCCGGCAAAACACTTAAATTACAAAATGTTAAACAAAACACTTATTTCCGCGAGTAAATAAAATTTTATTATGAAATTTATTTATGAATAATTGTACGTAAATCAATACAACAAATTAACGTGATAACTAATGCGACGTGTTAAGGCGGTTTGCATCGCCTATTATTTTTTTAATATCTGCTATTCTTAACACAACCTCCAAATGTAAATTATTCAATCTTGATCTTGTTGTATTTTTATTTTGATTCGTTAAACAAAAGGTTTGTTCACAAATATAAGTTGAACTAAAGATCACTAAATACGTCTTGGCATAATTTCCATATTTTTCATTATTCGAGTGCTTATAAAAATTACACAAAATTTCTTTATCTTCTCGATATTTTTCATCTAATGATTCGTCGCATTATAAATTAATTATTTCTAATTGTATATCGACAGAAACGTCATCAACTTGTACAGAAAATGGATTTCGGATAATAGATAAATTGTTCGCGGGCCATATAAATTCGTTACGCAAGCCGGATTCTGCGTAAAAGTATACTCGATAAAGTCTTCGTTTTTTTTTTCGAGCGTTTGTACAAATTATCGAAATTATCGAAAAATAACGCGTACTACTTTACGTTCCTATTTATCGAAGAGTATTTACACGCGCGAATTTTGTTTTTAAACAGGCTTCTAATCTTTGCAGTTTCCTTTATCGTAGAAATTTTTCAAACGTCCATTAGCGTAGAGTCCGCATACGTAAGAGGAGATAGACGAAATTCGCGCGTAGGATCATCGCTGGTTATCGTTGCCTTTGATCCCTCTGACGCCTCGACGGCGACGCCGCGAGGGGATTTCGGGATCTCCTACAAGCGAAATTAAACGTGTCGACGTTACCCAATGCCGTTTTCACGTGCGAGTTCGCAAACTGCACGGCGGATTCATCGAAAGGTTAGATGCATCGTTGTGGGATAATCGGTGTTGCGCGAGAAACGATTACACGGATAAACGCTGCTAGTTCGATATGCGCTACTCGCGTCTCCGCCTCTTTCGTACCTTTAATTAAAAAAAAATAAAAAATAGATCGAGAGAAACGAGAGGATGACGGAAAAAAAATACGCATGAAGAAAATACTTGGAACTTCCCTAAAACGAGTCTTGCAAATTTTGCGTGTCGATTGACGATACATGACAGCATTAAAACTTTGATCGGCCGCGACGACGTTAAATACTCGATAAATAAAAAGAACTACGTTGAAAATGCGCACAGCTGTTGATAAATAAGAGAAGAACGTACGCCATAAAATAAAATGTCTTAAAGTAAAAATGTCGAATGTAGGGAGTAGCTTTGCACGTAAAGGGGGTTTATGACACGCGTTCGACGTCCACGAAGAAAATAACGAGAACGATTTTCAGGTGGCGCACGCTTTGAACTGCCCTACTACCACCGACAGCGATCTCTCCCAGTGTCTACGACTTCAGAAGTTGGATGCGTTGCTCAACGTGACGATTCACAAACCGAAATACGTGCCGGCGTTCGCGCCGCTCGTCGACAACGCCGTCATACCGGATAAACCCTTTAATCTGATGCAAAATACACAGATGTTCGGCAGGTGAGTCGCACTATGACGTATTTCGAGGTTGTCCGCGGGTGTTGCAAAGTTTCGCCACTGTTATCGTACGATTCGACGAAATACACGTTCCAACGTCGTCACCTTCGCTGATACGATACGAATAGGACGCGTCGGCCAAGCCACAAAACTCAACGTATCCACGATACCGCTTGAAAATGTTATAAGGGCGACGAACTGTGAAACGATGGTCGAGAAAATTGGAAAATAACTTTTCAATTTCTGATTCGTATGATTTAGCGATCGACGACAGTTTGAAAAATCGGTCTAAATTCGTGTTAAATTTTCTCCGAATTTCGAAAAATTCATTTCAAAACATGCTATGTAGAAAATAACGATATTCCGCTTAATTGGCAATATACAGAATATACGCGGATATATCAAAAAATGTCATTTTTAACGAGCCCACTCTGTACCAATTATCTTTCTAGCATGTATCTTCGTGAAAAATAATTGTTAATATGTCACGATAAAAAACGGGACAAGTATTTTTATTTTTTTTTAGTAATGGTTAAACGCTAGCGCGTGCAAACGAATATCGATAATCCATGTACCGATCTATGAGACGAAAAGTTTCGCAATACGATAACGTACTCAGGGATTGAACTTTATCGGGAAATCCTTTTACAGCTTCGACTTGATGTACGGCGTGACCGAGTCGGAGAAGTTTCATCTCTTATCGCCGCTCGCGTTGCTCCACGGAATGTCAGACAGCCAGAGAGACGAGATCCTTAGGGATCACGCCAAGGTAAGTCTATCTGTTCGAGATTACGAAGAATCATGGATAATTTCTACGTTCCTTGCCGATCTTACACGACGATGAAGGAGATGATAGTGACTACGAACTGCCGATTCAATCGACCATAAGAAGACATCCAAAGGAATTGTTGGAGTCCACGATGTAAAAATTGTCCTATTAATCGATCCTTATATTAATTCTTTGAGGCACGATAGTATTAAAAGTGTCCCATTTTTTTGATAAGCTGATATGCATGGTGGAACACTTTTAATACCATCGTGATAAGTATCATTCATGAACCCACTGTACCATTCGAGTCCCACTGTACAACAAAAAATTGAATTTAATTATTATTTTTTCTTTTTACGTTTCTTCAACGTGTGATTCCTATATTAATAAAAATAAACCAATTATGTTTAATTTAAAAAGAAATAAAAATTCTGTGGCCCAAAGAGTTAACCAGTTAAGTGAGTTTGACGTGTACACTCGTCGTGAAAAATATAAAATTCTTGCATTTAGTAAATAATAAATAATAAAAACATAAATAAATAAAAAATAATAAAGATAAATGCTAAAAGTTATTGCTTCATTTTAGTTCTGCACGCTGTGGGGGGGGGAGGGTTTAAAACTAAATTTCACGTTTAACTGGGGTTAATTCTTTGCAAATTTGGTCAAAATCTGGCCACGAATTTCAATCCATCGGATCGAAAATTTGTCCTTTGATAGAATGTCCTTGTCTTCGTCTTCTCGATAATAACCAATTCGATGAAGCCGAAGAACGATTTAAAGTTCTGGACGTAGCGTCGAAGACGAAGACAATGGCGCGTCATCTTCGCTGCGAGGGAGTGTCGAACTGACACCGATCGAAAGACTCACATCTTTGTTGGTACGAAGGTAAAGTTTCTCTTCCTTCGTAGGCGACGCACGAACTGGAACCGGATCTCATACTATCGAAGGTCCTCGAGCAATACGGCGAATTCTCGAGCAGATTCTCGAACGAGTACGCGACGAAAAATCGCGACATGGTGTTGGAGGCGCTTTCCGACAGTGGAACGGTGGCGCCGTTAATAACGACGGCCGATTTACATTCAAGGGCAAACCCCAAGAGCTACATGTACGTCTTCACGCACCCGAAAGCCATGCAGGATTATTCTGGCGTAAGTAGGCCGTTTGTTTTGCACGTTGTCGCCGTTTTCGTCGATCGCGGTGTGCCCGATGCTACGTAAATCGCGTCTCCTTTGCTTCTCCCTCCAATTTTATTTCTCTCGTGGCGTGGCCGATGGAAGAGGAAGGAAAGAGCCACGACGATTTACCCACTCGACACGACAAACGTCGTGAGTTTTTTACGCCGATGTAGGAAAGTCGTGGCATCCGTTTTCATCCGATTTCAACGAATTTTCACCCTTCGTCGACGACGCATCGGTATTCTGCGTCTATCGTAACTCGTTTTAGAGTATTTCTTTTAGATCCTGTAGGGTTTATTAATATATACTATTTGTAATATATCATTGATGATCGAATTGAACAGACGGAAGTGGAATAATAAGTGAAAAACTTTATTATAACTGAAATAGTAACGACAAATACTAATTCTCACGAACACATTCAACGTCAAACGTCAGCTTTCACACATGATTCGCCAGATTACAAAACAGCGACATACATACATACATACATACATATACACACGTATATATACACAGTTTGTTTGCGCGGTTACTACAAAAACTTAACGCTCGATGCTCGCATTCACATACAGCTGCGTGCCCTTAGAACGTCTACACCTCACAATTCTAATGCGACTTATCGCAGGAAATTTGCTATCGAGAGCGATAATTCTAAGCGTATTCCAATCGAACGCTAAATAAATGGAAGAAGACGCGATACTACTGGAAAATCATGTGAATTACGATTACAAGCTTTGCATTTTACTTTGCATTTTACGTATTTCCTTCCGCGCATCTCCAGCCACCAACGAAGAAAGCGAGGAAAGAGAATAAGAAAGAGAGAAAGGAGGGCCGAGCTATGCTCAATGTTATTCGCCGTATTTGTAAGCGCGGAAGGAAAAATCGTAGGTAGGAACCGATTTGAACCGCCGCCAAGTATTTTTATTACTACTGTTTGCTGTCGCGTGCGCGCTCTCTATGTAATCACTGAAAATATCGTTAAATTGAATGCACACTCTCGTACGCTCGGAATCGATAAAGCCATTGTCTATCGGTATAAAGGACATGCGAAAAATTCACGATGCGTCGCGATCGTCTTATCTTCAACGCGATCTAAATCTACGAAAATTATTATGGAACGTTTATGCGCGTCATAGCGAAGATAAATTTATAGAATATACATTTTCTCGTCGAAAAACTTTAGGGACGTAGAAATTATCGAAAAACTCGTCACTCTTAATTCATACGGCACGTCGCGCCGATTCTAACGCGCGCTTATTTTTAAATGGAATAAAAATTGATTACGTCGAAAGAAATAAACGCAAAGCGACGAATCGCATCGCGTTAAAAATTGCTCGCGATTGCTTTACGATGCCCATGGTAAATCGTATAGTGAAATATAAATAAGGAACGTATTACATATTCTCCGCTGCAAACGCCGCTTATCGTTAGATTCTATATTTATATCGTAGTCGTGGGGTGCATCGTAAATAGGGCATTCTACTTCCAAATTTGAACAACGTCACGATGGAATCGTAATTTGAGAGTCGCAAACTCCGAAGCATAGGTCAACCGATACGGCGGGACGGTTTTGCTTCTTGACTTCGAATCGTGGCTAATGTTAACAGATCCAATACTCGATTCGTGATTCTCAACGATCGCGGTACGATTTCCAACTGTTCGTCGTCCTTCCAGCTATTTCGCGCCCGGCGGAATATACGTGTTTCAATCGAGCGATCGAATTGTGGTTTCGCACTTATTCGTACCACCGATGCAACTTCCATCGGTTCGAATCGACAGACGTTGTAGCTCGATAAAATAGTATCCATCTAAGAACAGTGCACGCATCTCGTTCCGGTAAACACGGGTAAGAAGAAGCTGGATGAAACGTTATCGGAACTATAAAAATGCCATCGCCATTTTCATCGATCGTAGAGCGATGATCGTGACGTTATGTTTTGCAGCAGCAGAGACAACGTACGATACACGGCGAGGAGCTTCCTTACGTACTTGGCGTTCCATTCGACAGAAGGGAATACGACTTGCGCTACAACATCGGCGAGATTTTATTCTCCGAGGCTATGATGAATTGGTGGTGCAGTTTCGCGTACAGCGGGTAAGAGACGCTCACATCGTCGAACTTTTACATCCAAAGAATCCCTCTCCTTCGCTACATCCATTCCACGTGTTACAACTAACATTCTTCCGCGAAATTTAAGCTGCGCGAAGTACTTGACTTCTGACATTGTCGATGACATCGACGATCGCGCTGAAAGTTCGATCGAAAGTTCAGAAAAGCGTTAGCACGGGAAAAAACGTCGATAAATGATAGTTTTTTTCACTGTAAATATTTCTCTTTCATTGTAATAATTGCAAGGCGCTTGAGATATATTTTATCGACACTCTAGATCGAGTTCTTTCGAGTTCCGCGTGTAACGCCAGCGACACGTACTTAACCACTGGCATTTTAATCGACTCCGAAGCACAACGACGTCGATGACGAAGCGTGCTTTTAACGCGCAAAATAATTTTGAGGAAATCGTCGAAGCGATGTCGCGATACTTCGAAGGAAGCTCTAGAAGTATCGTCTGAAAGCATCGTCGATCGAAGTGAACTCGAAACCACGACGATACTCGACAATTCCAAAGCGTAAATCGCATTCGACGAAGACGATGAAAATTAGAAACATTTTTCTCCGGTCTCTATCCTTTGGAGGCAACTCGCACTTATTTTTAGCCGAAACCGTTGCAACGACCCATAAAACCACAAAATACATGGCGGCTGACCTTGGTCTGGAGATAATACATTTTTTCCCCATAAAAAGCATTCGAGTTTAATAAAGCATTTAAAAAATTAAGAAAGCTTGAAAATTTTTCACGAAAAAAAAATTTCTATCATTTGAGTTCGAACTTCTTTTTTTTATTTAACCTTTATCATATATTTCATTTTTTTAAATAAAACACATATGCCACATATATGTGACTTGCGATCTACTAATTAAAGTTCTTATTCCAACCCAGCGTGGCAAATATGCGTCAGTTTGGAAAATTGCTTATCTCGCTTAATTTCAAACTTTGAAAATAAATATAAATGTTAAAAAATCCAATGTCGTTCTAAATCATATAATATTGTAAGAAAAAATTTCATGGGCTATGGTATAAGATCTTTTTTTTTTCAAGCGAACGTGTCAAGGTAGTGAGTGATTTTACTTCTTTTTTTTCCGTCTCCGCACGGCGATCGATGGAAACCGTCGTATCTCGTGTCCTTTCGAAGCGATCTATCGATCCTTTCTCTCGTGCTCGTTTCGAGCCGATCTCTGGTCGTTAGCGAGCGAATTTGCGATTCAAATCGATCGAATCGTCGACTATCTCTCGAGCATCGCTCTCGAAAGGAGGTAACGACCAAATGGAAAAAAAAAAGAAAACAACAAAGATTCGGTATTCGCAAACGATGCCTTAGGGAAGACGTCGTTAGACGTTCCTTCGTTTTTCGAGTATCATACAACGAGCGAGTTTATCGTGTTTTCGACTTATTCCTCCTTTACAGGAACCCCAACGTCGCCAAGAGATTCCCCTACCTGACGGATGGATTTAAAGAATGGGGACAGTACGACGTCGATTGGCCGGAGTACGATCGGCAGAATCAGACGTACTTTAATCTGAGTAAGTACGCCGACGCGATAATTCGAATATAATTCGCCAAGCCACTCGAAGTCCAAGCCGTATCGATGTTCGTAGACCATCGCGTGTACGAGTGCTGGGCGAGAGAAAGAGTATGTGTGTGAGTGTGTGAGAGAGAGAGAGAGAGAGAGAGATAGGGAGGATGAGAGAAAGAAAGTCAGTGGGGCGCGGTATAAAACGACGATTCTTGCCTTTTACTTTCCGCGCGTGCACCGTAAAACGCGAGATGGAAGTGTCCCTTTTACGGCTCTTTCTCCGTTAAGAGATTTAGCGTATTCCAGCGAGCATCCACTTTAGCACGCTCCTCAATGTACAGCGATACCGCCTAACGTGAATTCTCACTATCGTTCGGCGGAGATGCAATTTTGGAACGAGGACCTACCGAATATGCTCAGGCACACGGACAAAGACATTCCACTGCCGAGCCGACCGAAGGGGCCGCGACCCGAGATTCTCGACATTGCCGATGGAATCGGTAAATACGCTAACGGCAGCTCCAACAAGAACTACGAGATCTACCGAGCCGGGTAAGCCAATTCGATCCTCTCCAGTTTCTCCTTCCGCTTTGTCAGACCTTCGCGCTTCCACTTATTTCCGTCTTTCGACTGATCGAAGATTCGATCGTTTCGTTAAAGAAGCGATATTTTTCTTCTCCTGTAATATATTGTTGTATTAGGTCTACCGGAAGCTTCCGTCGCAGAATGTCGTCGCGAACTTCAATATTGACTCCTTCGATCATTGCATTTCTGTGTATGTGCTCGATATATACGAGAAGAGATGCTCAGCAATCATAAAAATTATATTGTTCGGTAAATATCAATTACCCCTTGCACTACGTTGAAAATTTGAAAAAGCCGTGCCCAACTTGTCCGCCGAAATGGTTGCGGAAGGAGCCGAGCGGCGGAGCTAGGTTGAAAAATACTTACAAGTCTAAAATCAGTGATCTTGCCTGGTACGATACGTTATAAAATATGATAGGTGCTTTTTACCAATTTTGCTTCTTTTCTTATACATGATGGTGGATATGGCATGATGATGGATGAATAACGAAGAATAGAAGGCCCGAGATTAAGATCAAAAACGACTGAACTTTCCGATAGACCTAATATTACTACAATATTACGGAAATTCTCGTAACTTGTGAGATAGAAAAAATTCGAATGTCCAAAGGAGAACAGATTCGATAACTTTCCAACGTCGTTCTTCCTAAATTTCTATCCCTTACGGTACCACGCTTAGCTTCACTACGAGGAGTCCTTCCAGCGTGACCCGCGGCAACATCAACGACGACTCGCTCTTCTCGATCTTCCCAACGACTTATCGTGGCACGAGCATCGCCGCGCCGACACCCGAACCTAGCCACACGAAGAACTCCCACGTGATCACGATGTTGATCGGTTTCGGCATAGTGTTCCTGCTGATCAATCTGACGGCTTTCCTTTACATGTATTACAAGAGACACGCCATCAGAAAGAAGGACAAGGCGCCGAAAAGGCGCGCGAGTCAGAAGGAGGAATCCTCGAAGAGGCCAAAGATGGACAAGCAAGACAATCACTACGGGGAATTGGGCTACAAGAGCGACAGCAAGCCCGATTTGAACGACGTGATAAAGAGCGACAAAGCGTACGACAATAACTCGAACTTTGGTCGGAAATCGAAGCTCTCGCGACAGAATTCCAGCTCGACGATCGACACGCACGTCAAAGTGAGGGAATGGATCCAGCAGGAGATCGTGCACAGGTTAGTCAAGTCGAGTCGATATCTTCGATTTGGTTGAAAGCTCGCGGTCTTCCTCCGTCTAATTGCACGCCCCGATCGACGAACGGAGCTCGAGGGTGCTCGCGGTTGCAAATTCGTCGATTCCACCAAGACTCGAGATCTCGAAACGGTTTGGTGATCCAATTAGCGAGCCCACTTAAAGAAGGAGGAGAAGGGATCGGTGCTTTTGCGATTGGAAGGGTGTTCCACGGCTCGCCTTTCGTCTTTTGAACGCTTCTTCGAAGTATCGATCTCGTTAGAATAAACCGTTGCGGTGACGATAGAAGCAAGTAACGAGCGAGAGATAAGTCCTTCGGAATATCGGCGATTAATATCGAGAGTCCAATGAATATTCCAAAGGACGAACGGAGTGTCCCTACCAAGTCGACTTCGTTCTTGCCATATTTGAATATACCAGCGAAAATTCGCGCTACCTCGACTCGATGCTGATCGACGATCGAACAACGAACGAATTTTCTTTTCCAAAAAAATATCGAAATTTAATTTTGCCTAGACATGGAACTCCGAGTAACAGCCGATTTCTTTTGCACAGGTGTTCGCCGAGGTTTCTCCGAAAAACGCGGGAGACGTTGGCGAAGGAGCATCAAGAAAAGCTGACGAAACAGCAGGAGGAGGAGGAGTACAAACTGGAGCAAGAAATCTTGAAGGAGAAACAAGAGGAGCCGATATACGACGAGAGCCCGACGATAGTGGTGCGTCCTGGAAAGAAGTCAAAGCTGCCGAAAGTCTCGGTAGCGATCGACGCGACACCTGCCACGAGAACCGATTCCATCCTCAATCAAGTACCGATCGAACTGACCAAGCAGGAGCCGTCGAACGAGCAGTTCGAGCGTGCTTTCGACTATCGGGACTTTAACCTGTACCAAACGTCTCCCCAAGTGGTCGTGATAGAGCATCATCATTCGAGGAGCGATCCTCTGCCAATGGAGAGCGTCCAAAAGAGCGCGAAGCCCAATTACTCGACACCGCGAATCTACGAATACGACTCCGGGAGCGCGAGCAGCCTCTACGCCAAGATCAATCCTAAACTGAAGTCTCGACTGCCACGTCTGGGCACGAATCACGAGGATTTCGTGACGGACGAGGCGACGTCCGGCACGGAGGATCGACCAGCGCTCGAAGACACTTACGCGAAAACCGGCTCGAAATTAACGACGTTCGGCGCTGTTAATCCACCCTGCGACGTGAACGTGACCTGCCGCGAACCAACGGTCGAAAGGGAGTGCGTTAGCCCGGAGGAGGCCTTGAGAACGATCAAACGTAGGAACTACCCCAAAGTTCTACCGGACATCGAGAAACGGCGATCTCTCCCCGTACCGACCAGTCTCTTCATCCCCAAGAATCAGGCGAACTCCCTTCGCGGTTACGGCAAGCCAGCCTATCAGATCAGTCCAACAGGGCAGCAGCAGCAGCCGCCTGTGCCACCACCGAGAATCTTCGGCGCTTCGAAGAGCCTAGATTTCGCCGAGGAGAACGAGAACCAGTGCGAGGAGGAGCCGATCACGACGAATCTTCACGTGGGCCCACTGACCAAGCGTCAGGAACCCTCGACTCGAAACAACTCCGACCCTAGCATGCTCGACAGCTTAGAGGCGGGAATGACCACCAACGTGCAATCGGGTGGCAGCGTGGACGCCATCTACACCAATCCAAAGTGTCCGGTCCACGGAACGGCCCACGCATTCTCGTCGAACTCGCAGAGTATGGATAAGGATATCGGGAAGCCGTGCGCTCACCTGCAAACGACGATAGGCAATCCCAATTGGTACAAGGCCGCTCCGACCGAGAACAAGACGCAGCCGCTAATGTGGTTAGCTAGGTCGGAACCGCGAATCGTGATCACTCCGAGAGAGCCGGAGAAGCAACAACTGCTATCTGCCAGCGGTGGGATAGCGGCAAATTGGGACAAGCCTGTCGAGGCCAAGATCGTGATCGCTCCGAGGATTGGCAATTTGTCCGATCGGATCGGCCCGCGGAATCCGTCGAGTCCGTTGCGTTCGAACGAGACGATCGATCGGGACGAGGTCGAGATGATGGCTAGGATCGATCAGGCAATGGCAGAGTTGCCCATCGTGGACTCCTTGGAGCAGAATCTGCCGTCGAGCGAGGCAGAGGCTGGCATCTTGGCTTCCAACGGCTCGATCAACACCGAGAAAAAAGATGGCCGAGCTACGATGGCGTCGAGGGATCAGAGAGGGTGCACCGGAAGCCTGAAGCAGCCGAAGATCATAATAAAACCGACGACGAGCTTCCACAAGAGCAGGGATCAGAGGAACATACCGAAGGTGTCGGCCATACCGTCACCGGAGCGACAGAATTGTCAGACAGTCGAGAGAGAGAGGCCGACCGCGCTCGAACAGAAGGAATCGAGCAGATACAACACAGGGGAGAGGCCTCCCTTGAGGGAGAAGCCGAAAGTCACGAGAATACCATCCTTCTCGACGACCAAGAGGAAGGAGGATTCCGGGCTGGTAATCGAAAAGTCGACTACGACTACGTCGACGTCGGTGACGTCGTCTACGAGTTCTTCGACGACGACGGCGACGGCGACGAGTACGAGTTCGAATTCGTCGTACGCCGAGAAAACGGAGATCGTTCAGAGGGTCGAAGCAGTGATACCGACGAAGATCTCGCCTCACACGGCGGAGACCGCCGCTAAGTCGGGAATACCGACGCTACTGAGGAGGGATCAAGAAAAATCGTCGAGCGCTGAATCCTTCGCCACGAGTAACTCCAACTCAAATAACTCCGGCAGTACGGGTACCGTCAAGAGGAAACCATCCGGCAAGAAGTAACGAGATGGAACGGGTCCGCAGCCGTGCCTTCCGCCCCTGGCCCTGCCCTCCCGCTATTTCGCTCGACGAGAAGAATTTTACGCATTCACGAACGCGACCGAGAGGGAAAAAGTTCACCGATGACTCGCGGAATCTACTTTCGAGCCGCGAAACAGCTGAGAGAGATAGAGAGAGAGAGAGAGAGAGACGAAGGAAGCCCGCGATTCTCTCCCACGAGTATTTGATTGTGCGGTGTCCGCGATTCCGCCGCCGAAATCGAAAAGTCGTTTCGTACTTTTCGCGGTTAACGTGGCAAAGTGGAAAAGTATCCGTCGTCTTGGTACGGAGCTACGTCGAAGAGAAAAGTGGAAAGTCTTTGATGATTTCGATCGCGACGACGTGTTACGAATTATCGTTTCGATAGTAAAGCGATCTTGCGTGTTATTCGAGAGAAACGTCGATTATGCGTTTCACTCGAGTCCAACGACGTTATTAATCTTGTATCCTTGAAGCACCGTTGTACGTCGTATTTTCTCGATTGGTAGTTTTCCATAACGTTTAACCTAGACTTAGTTTACTTTCGACGTAAAACGTCGAGAGCAGCGTATAGGAGCACTTAGATACGATGGAACGACCGAGTTCCGGTGTGTTTGGCCTTATCGCGTCTTAAGAAAGCGATAGTTGGTACATTTTCTACGCGTTGTTAGAATTAAGGCACTTACGAGTACGACTAACGCCGTCTCGATGTACATAAGAATCTTAACCTGTTAACCGGTCGGGACGTATAAATACGTCAAACGTAATTTTGTATTTTCCTTTGCGTTTTATAAATAGACAAAGGAAAAAATATTTTAAGCACAAATTTAATAGCGATTGAAAACATGAAAGCAAAACCAAATAAGCGTCGTTTATTTATATATATATATAAAGCACAAAGAAAAATACGAAATTACGTTTGACGTGTTTTTACGTCCCGCCCGGTTAACAGGTTAAGTATGAAATAGGCGTAAGATCGAAGGTTTGCCATGGCACAGAGATAACATCGATAAGTTTAGAAAAGAAGAGACTATTTTTCCACAAACCCGTAAGACTGCCTTGCAACAGAACGGCTCGGTTAACGTATCCTCGACGCGCATCCCGGATAGTTATTAAACGACGAGCGCGACTGCGTCATTTGCGGAAATCATTGCGGAATTTGGAAATCATTGGGAAATCGATAGAGAAGAGATTGGCGACGACTGATCTTCGATGCGTCGAATCGTTAAATATTCGCCATCCGGAAACGCGTTTGATCGCGAGTAGCGTCGAGTGTCTGTTTAATCGTCATTTGTACAATAAAGCGTGGAGTCATAATGGTATACTTCAGTAATTAATCGTGTTAATCGTCGGTACGAGCGTTTCTGCTTTGTGACGATCGCGTTGGAACCGACGATGATAACACCCGTGCGTACGGTGTGTACATCGTATTTCGTTGACCGCGCTTTCAAATCATCCACGCGATATTTTCTCGCTCGTGAACAACCAATCGCCCTAATTACCTACATTTTGTACGCATTTCTAACTTGTAAAGAGAAATACAACGAATAAACGATTTTCCTACTTTTTCAAGAGAAGAAGCGACGATCGATGCGATAACAAAAAAAACGAAGGACACCTCGCGATTTCGTAAATCGAAGTAAATCGAAGGCGGCCGGTGGCGAGAGAAGGGGACGAACGACGAATAAGAAAAGATGTCACGAACGGCACGAATAACTTTTCCAATTATCATTTTCCACTAGGAGATAGCAAGGCAAGAGGCGTCGTCGAGCTGTCGACGCCTCGTTGCATCCGACGAACTTTGTTATTAAGTGAAACAAATCCCATAAGTCGGACATAGCTCGAATCGGAGCACTGAGACATTTCGTTTTGTCTCTCCTACTCGCAACGAATTCGATCGATCGATAAGATCTATCGAATATCGACTGCTTTGCTCGCGATTTCGCGTAAGAATGAATCGTTGTTGACAAGGAAGACGAGATAACGCGATTCGTACTGCCTCGATGCGTATCTTTACTGTTTCATCCCTCTCGCTTTTTCGTCCATATTTTCCTTCCATTTCGGCGTCTCCAACGGTCCATGATATTCGTCCTCGACTCGCCAACCCACGTTGCTTTCAATAAGATCGAACGAAAACAAAAATAACCCTCGCGCTAACTGGATCGCTCCTGTATCAAGATAGGCGTGTGTCTAGTGGGCATTGCGTAACGTAGATCGAATTCCTCGCGCGAAGAGGCTCCTTCGCGATGCTTCCTCGTCGCCTTCCAAACAAAAATAATAAAATAAAAATAATAGATTTCTGTTAGGTATAACGACTGTCAACTCCACTCCGTCGATATTAGGTTGGCGCATATGAAATGTCGGATTTTCTTTACACGTGAACGTTTTTCTCCCTGTTTCCGTTGTGCTCTTGTTTTTGACATAAACGTACTCTTCATTGCCACAGTCACGTTTCAACGAAGAAGATTTTATCAAAAGTGTTCCATTTTCTTATTTGTTTTGAATTTCGTATTTGATATTCGTATAATTTTTTTATATGAGTGTAAACTTGGTAATAACGCTGCAATAAATACCAGGCGTTTGGGAAGAATACTGTTAACGATCGAAAAATGCAGCGTTGCTTTAAAGAATTTCGGTTTGTTGATTTTTTTCCTACGAAATGAAGACCCAAAACAACTGTGAAAAATGATGCTTCGAAAGCATTGGTGAAAACGAATCCAACTGTATCTACAAGGGGACTTGCTATCAGAATAAAAGGACCATACAACAACATTGCGACACCTTTTTAAAATTGGCAAGGTGAAAAAAATGGATAAGTGGATACTCGCGCGAACGAGCCGAGCGATACTTCTCCACGACAACGCTCGGCCGCATACGTCGTACGAAACAATTATTAAATTAAATGAATTAAAATATGAACTTTTGCAGCACCCAGCTTATTCACCGGATCTTTCGCCAACCGATTTTCATTTTCTTAAATATTTAGAACACAGTTTTTAGGAGTTAAACGGTATGAAAACGAAGACAGTCTGAAAAATTCCATATCAGAGTTTATCGATTTTAACGATCAGAATTTCTCTAAGACAGGCATCTATGCGTTAAAATCCCGCTGAGAAAAGTGTATCGAAGCAAATGGAGCATATTTTGATTAAATAAATAGCTTTTGAAAAAAAATATGCTGTTTTATATACGATATGTTCACTTAAAGATCCGACATTTCACACACCAACCTAATATAATATAACAACGATATTAAAAGTCGTCTTCGAGAGCGATGCAGTCTTGATTCTTGTATTTACAAATACGAACACAGAAGATCGAAAGGGAAACGAAGCCAGTTAGTAAATCGTAAGGTTGCTGAACCAAGCTGTTCGTATCTTCGATACTCGTCTGGGATCCTCTTTACGCAACTCGTACGGCACTCGTAACGACGATGGTGCGAAAGAAGGGAAATCATAATTGAAAGATCGTCACGGCGCTTCGAATTTCACGCATTGAAATATTCGTCAAGCTGGACGCGTGTACTGGCGCGAGAATATTGCTCTGTAAACCACGCGCCAACTGGAAATAATTGGATACAAGTGAATCGGTGACATTTAAGGGGGCAGCCGTTCATCGTCGAAAGAGCGCAAATGATGGCTCTCCATCGCCTCTTGTCATACCGACGCACTCATGCCGCCGCCGTCAACGTAGGAAGCTCGACGCGTTGCAATCTGCATCGACAGTGGTGCCCAAACTTTCTCGAGCTCAGAAAAAATTTGTCCGTATCCGATGGCGTCATGATTTCTTTCCTTTCGAATCGAAGGAGTGTCGAAGCAGTGTCAAAGCAGTGACGTTTCCAGTCGGTCGGTGATGCGATAAATTCAAGAATCGATCAGTACATTACCCTTCAAGCCGGTTCAGAAAGTTAAATGCCGGTGCCCTATTCGCGGTATTTAAATTTCTAAAGATCTAACTTCGTGCAGCTCTGATGGAAATAATTTACATCTTTTTAAATGTTAATTCTAAAATTGTAGAAAAAATCAGCATCGTGGTAAAAATGTTTATTCCATTTAACAAAAAGTTTATTTACGTCACATTTCACCATTTCACTTCTTCGTTCGCTTCCAAGTATTTAATTTCCGTTCGAAAAGTTTAGTTTCGTGCGATATAATTTGAAACATCCCTTCTAACATAGACTTGTATCGCAGTCTGGGCACCAGTACCCTGTATCTCTTCGTTTACCTCCAGAAGAGCTCACTTGGCATCTTCTTGCCCGTACCATAAAGACGGACTCGTTAGATTTATCTGTCTTATAGAGTGCCTTCTCGTGTAGTCGAAAGGGAATGATTATAAAGACTTACCTTCTGAAAGGCCAAGGCCAACCATAGATGTTGAAAAAGTTCGATGGCGCGGCAGAAAAAAAATCCAAACCGAGAGAGCGGAGCGAGACGCACGGCGTACGACGATCCGTAAATGAAACCTACCGCCTGTGCCGTACCACGTGCTGAGATCCGGCTCGAAGGGTTAATTCGCTTGAGAGTGAAAATTCAAAATAGCGAGAAAGCGACGGCATGTAAAATCATAGGACGAAATCACCTAGGTAGGAACCTTCGATTTCAATGACTCGACATGGATCGTTCGAAAGGAAAGAAACGACGCGACGAGAAAACACGCCATGACAAAAGTCTCGAATTCGATTCGCACCGCGACCGAAAGCAAAGACAGACGTATCGCTGTGTTTCTCCGACAAAGGCAATCGATGCTCCGATGGTATTTGATCCGAAGGATCTTTCGTGCTTCCGCTTTTCCACGACGCGTAGCGATTGGAAACCACTGATCTCCGGATTTTCCTGCCAACCTATCCTTCGTTGCGCTTCACTTTTTAATGAAAAGTCGTTCGAGAAGGCGTCGAGTGAGAAGATCGCACCGCGTATACGCAGCGATTCAACCGCAATGATTACCGCGATTTTACTTTTCTCCGTTAACGTCGATTATGTGCTCCTATCTGCCATTCGATTAATGGCTCGTTTCATTAGTTTAATCGTTTAGTCGGCGAGACTTCGTCGAACGATCCATAACAACGCGCCGTTCCAATTACGTTGCCGCGTTATTTTCGATTGAAATTTTCCGCGTAAATGTTGCGGTACGTCCGTGTGAGCGCGTGTACGTAAATAAAAGAGACGGAGACCCGAATGGAAGAAATCCGATTGCGCATCGACGAAAAAATGACGATGCATCGCGTAAACTCAAACGATGCGCAATCGTAAATAATTCGATTGAACGACAGGAGTTTTACGACGATTATCGTCTCCGGAACGGCTTAAAATCAAGCACGACGCTCGAATAAATAACGTCCTACTTCCGACATTTGTCACCATAGGTAATTTTCTCTCGAGGCACATATTATTTGAACGATAGCGAGCATCGGTGCGTGGTACGCGCGCATTCGATCATCGACACTGGCTAACGATTCAATTTGAACGTAATGGAAGAGTGTCGTCGAATAACGAGGTCCTGCGAGGAAATCAAAGATTTACGAGAACAAAACACAAAGGCGTCGGGCAAATGAGAAAGACGTAACGAAGGAACGGCGGATCTTAAGGGTTACTCGAGCGTGATGAAATATCAAGTGGAGTATCCCGTGATCGAGAAAGATCCTTCGAGATTCCGTTTCAGCCACCTTCACGCTAGGCTAGGTTTTGATCAGGCTTCGAATCTTCGTCGAAGTGTTTTTTTTCTGTTTCCGGCCTTTTTTGCGTCCTCGTGGAAGCTCGGATCGCGCTCGATAATCGTACGCACGCCACGGAACGCAAAAACGAACACAGAAAGTACGTAAATACGTATCGAAGCCACGTACAGTCAAACCTGTTTCTGTGCGGTAGATAAGGACCGCATCAAAAAACCGCACAAAAAAATATTTATAAGTTTCATAAATACTTATGACAAATAATTTTTTACGACAGGGAATTTTTTTATGCGGTGGAGAAGGACCGCATAAAAAAATCATACTTAGAAAATACGTCAAAGATTACGAAATAGCGAGAAAGTGTTTAGCTTTTTTTTAATTAAATCTCCGCGAATGGGGATTCGTTTTTTAGTTGAATCCTTCATCCAAAACATGAGAGCCATTTCATTAGATTCATTTATTTTACTCGCACGGTTTTGTATAGCTCCTATAATGAATTCGCCTAATTTAAATTCGCTAGCAACAGTGTGGCTCCTTCACCATCTGCTAGTCTACTTAATATTGCAATTCTAGTTTCTAATGCAATTTTCTTTCCTTTCACTTTTTTTGGCTACAGTTACTCATACTAAATGAGTACTTATGTCTAAAAATAAAATAAAAATCATAGAGGAAAAGTAATTAATTTTCCTTTAATCTCACTATAAAATGAATCCTTAATCATGCGAGTCGTGGATGAAACTCTGAATACGAAGCGTACGCTGCTAGCGCGTCGAGCGAAAACGACTCGTGCATTGTTGGGAGATTGTTCGTAACAAATGAGCAGAGCGCTTGAAGGTGAACAGCGTCTGGCAGTGTATTAGATTGTTCGAAAAGTTATTTTAACGAAGAAACGTTGTTTTTTATGTTTTTTTAATGTCAATTTTATGAAAAACTGTCGAAGAAATAACGAAATTACTTTCCGGACAATCTAATACATATGTACACTGATAGAAAACATTACAACGGTGTAATAATGCCAACACCGTTGGAATTTACCGCTTAAAAAAAATCGCACAAAAAGAATTTGGTCCGTATATCAAAATAACCAGACGCCAAAATATCTAGCGTATATACGTGTACGTAAGTATGTATTTACCATTTGGGATTCGCATTGCTAAGCGACGTTTCGCCTTCGATTCTGCTTCTTCGCTTTTCGTAAGTGTATTTGTACGTACGTACGTACGTAGATGCGTATCTTTTCCTTTCCTTCTTTCTCCTTCTCTTCCTCGGTATCCCTCTCTGCCTCACTCTCGCGCAAAAATTCACGTACTATCCGTCTACGTATGCACGGAACGCGGGAAGCCATAAGTTTCCCCCTGGAACTACCTAAATCGTAACCGTGACGCGTAACCCGCGGAGCGTTGCAAGCGTTTCGTCGAACGTTAAGAATTACAGCGCTGCGCGTTCGTTCGCGATACCACTTCGAAGAATATCGAACGGATATCCTCGCGCTATGTCCTGCGAGCTAAAAAAGATCGAAGAAACGTCGAACTTTATCAGGTGGGTTTCCGTATTTTAGAACAAAATTGTCTCTCAATTTCTCCTTCGATTTTTCAGATTCGTTATTTCGAAAATTAATATGACGCGGACGTATCGGTACTA